>NW_026508815.1:0-14578 GCF_026875155.1 Cherax quadricarinatus
AAACCTGTAACTGTTTTGATGATGGTAGGTTTGGGTTTTTTTTTTGTCTCAAAAACAGAGATAACAGGGAATTTGCTATTTTTTTACTTACATTTTGGGTAAAATTTCACGACACGCACATGCATGTATATATAAAACATACATCTGGGTTTTTCCTCCTTTTTCCCTAAATAGATCTTGTTCTTTTTTATTTCTTCTATTGTCCATGGGAAGGGGAAAAAGAATTTTTCCTCGTAAGCCATGCGTGCGTATGAGGCGACTAAAATCCCGGGAGCAATGGCTAGTAAACCCCCCTTTCCTGTAGACATTTACTAAAAAAGGGGAAGAAGAAAAAACTTTATAAAACTGGATGTTTAAATGGGGCGTGGATGTAGTGCGGATGACAAAAAACAGATGATTGCTGATGTTATGAATGAAAAGAAGTTGGATGTCCTGGCCCTAAGCGAAACAAAGCTGAAAGGGGTAGGAGAGTTTCAGTGAGGGGAAAAAAATGGGATTAAATCTGGAGTATCTGAGAGAGTTAGACAAAGGGAAGGGTAGCAGTAATGTTAAATTATCAGTTATGGAAGGAGAAAAGAGAATATGAATGTGGAAATTCAAGAATTATGTGGATTAAAGTAAAGGTTGGATGCGAGAAGTGGGTCATAATAAGCGTGTATGCACCTGGGAAGAGAGGAATGCAAGAGGAGAGAGAGAGATTTTGGGAGATGTTAAGTGAATGTATAGGAGCCTTTGAACCAAGTGAGAGAGTAATTGTGGTAGGGGACCTGAATGCTAAAAGTAGGAGAAACTTTTAGAGAGGGTGTGGTAGGTAAGTTTGGGGTGCCGGGAAAAATGATAATGGGAGCCCTTTGATTTGAACTTTTAGTTATAGGTAATACATTTTTAAGAAAAAGAGGATAAATAAGTATACAAGATATGATGTAAGGGGCGAAAATGACAGTAGTTTTGTTGGTTTATGTATTGGTAGATAAAAGACTGTTGAGTAGACTTCAGGATGTACATTTTTATAGAGGGGCCACAGATATATCAGATCACTTTCTAGTTGTAGCTACACTGAGAGTAAAAGGTAGATGGGATACAAGGGGGAAAAAAAAAGCATCAGGGAAGAGAGAGGTGAAGGTTTATAAAAAATAAAAGAGGAGGCATTAGGGTAAGATATAAACAGCTATTGGAGGATAGATGGCCTAATGAGAGCATAGGCAATGGGGTCGAAGAGGTATGGGGTAGGTTTTTAAAAATTTTTAGTGTTAGAGTGTTCACAAAGTTTGTGCTTACAGGGAAAATGGGTGCAGGAGGAAGAGGAGCGATTGGTGGAATGAAGATGTAAAGACAGTAGTAAGGGGGAAAAAGTTAACATAGGGAAGTTTTTACAAAGTAGAAGTGATGCAAGGAGGAAGAGTATATGGAGAAAAGAGAGAGGTTAAGAGAGTGGTGAAGGGAATGTAAAAAGAGAGCAAATGAGAGAGTGGGTGAGATGTTATCAACAAATTTTGTTGAAAATAAGAAAAAGTTTTGGAGTGAGATTAAACAAGTTAAGAAAGCCTAGAGAACAAATGGATTTGTCAGTTTAAAAATAGGAGAGGAGAGTTATTAAATGGTATTGGGAAGATGGAGGGGAAAATTTTGAGGAATTGTTAAATGTTGATGAAGATAGGGAAGCTGTGATATCGTGTATAGGGGGAAGGAGGAATAACATCTTGTAGGAGTGGGGAAGAGCCAGTTGTGAGTGTGGGGGAAGTTCGTGAGGCAGTAGGTAAAATGAAAGGGGGTAAGGCAGCCGGGGATTATGGGATAAAGATAGAAATTTTAAAAGCAGGTGGGGATATAGTTTTGGAGTGGTTGGTGCAATTATTTAATAAATGTATGGAAGAGGGTAAGGTACCTAGGGATTGGCAGAGGGGCATGCATATTTCCTTTGTATAAAGGCAAAGGGGATAAAAAAGAGAGTGCAAAAATTATAGGGGATAAGTCTGTTGAGTATACCTGGTAAAGTGCATGGTAGAGTTTTAATTGAAAGAATTAAGAGTAAGACGGAGAATAGGATAGCAGATGAACAAAGGGGGCTTTAGGAAAGGTAGGGGGGGTGTGGACCCGGTGTTTACATGAAACATATAAGTGAACAGTATTTAGATAAGGCTAAAGAGGTCTTTGTGGCATTTTTGGATTTGAAAAGGCGTATGACAGGGGGGATAGGGGGGCAATGTGGCATGTTTGCAAGTGGTATGGTGTGGAGGTAGGTTACTGAAAGCAGTGAAGAGTTTTTTACGAGATGTGAGGCTCAAGTTAGAGTATGTTAGGAAAGAGGAAATTTTTTCCCAGTAAAAGTAGCCCTTTGACAAGGATGTGTAATGTCACCGTGGTTTTTTTAATATATTTAAGATGGGTTTAAGAGAAGTAAATGGCGAGGGCTTGGCAAGGCGGGAGTTAAAGATAAAGAAACACCAAAGGGGAGTTTTCACAGCTGGGTCTTTGCTGATGACACTGTGCTCTTGGGAGATTCTGAAGAGAAGTTGCAGAATTGGTGGGATGAATTTGTAGGGTGTCAAAGAGAAAATTAAGGGGAATACGGAAAGGTAAGGTTATAAGGATAACAAAAAGAATAGGTGATGAAGATTGGATATCAGATTGGAGGGATAAATATGGAGGAGGTGAACGTATTCAGATATTTGGAGTGGACGTGTCAGCAGATGGGTCTATGAAAGATGAGGTGAATCATAGAATTGATGAGGGAAAAAGATGAGTGGTGCACTTAGGAGTCCTGTGGAGACAAAGAACTTTGTCCTTGGAGGCAAAGAGGGGGGGGTATGAGAGTATAGTTTTTACCAATGCTCTTAGATGGGTGTGAAGGTGGGTGATGAATGTTGCAGGAGGAGAAGGCGGAGGCAGTGGAGATGTCATGTCTGAGGGCAATGTGTGGTGTGAATATAATGCAGAGAATCGTAGTTTGGAAGTTAGGAGGAGGTGCGGGATTGCCAAAACTGCGTCCAGGTGGAGGAAGGGGTTGTTGAGGGGTTCGGAATGAGGAGAATGGAGCGAAAAGAATGATTTTCAAGAGTGTATAAGCTTGGGAAGGAAGGGGGGGTAGGGGTCGGCCTGGAAAAGGTTTTGGAGGGGGGGGGGGAAAGGAGGTTTTGTGGCGGGGGGTTTGGACTTCCCGCAGGCATGCGGGAGCGTGTTTTAGGAGGAATGGAGCAAATGGTTTTTAAATTAATTGAGTGTGTTGGAGTGGGCAAAGTAACATTTATAAAAGGGATTCAAAAAACCGGCGGCGGATTTAGCCCGGGGGAAGGGGAAAAGTCAGTCCCTGCACCTGAAGGGGGGGGTGTTAATGTTGCATTTAAAAAAACTGTAGTTAAAGCCCCCTTCTGGAAAAGCATGATGGAGTGAATGATGGGGGAAATTTTTTCTTTTCGGGCCCCCCCTGCCTTGGTGGGAATCGGCCAGTGTGTAAAAAAAAAAAAATTTTAAACATTATAATATATTAATATATATATTATAAAAATATATATTAATATATAATAGGTGATGGTAGACAGAACCCCCCAGGGAGGTACTCCCGTCCTCCCAAGGAGTAAAAAAGAAACCTGAAATTTGTTTTACATGAGGGAGGATTGCTGGTGCCCTTTTTTCTGTCTCATGAACATGCAAGATTTAGGTACGTCTTGCTACTTCTAATTACACTTAGGTCACACTACACATACATGTACAAGCCATAATGCCCCCCTCTGGGTTTTTTTTATTTTCTTTCTAGTTTTTTTTCTTGTTTATTTCCCCTTTACTCCATGGGGAAGTGGAAAAGAATTCTTCCTCCGTAAGCCATGCGTTTTTAAGAGGGACTAAAATGCCGGGGGCAAGGGGGCTAGTAAACCTTTCTCCTGTATATATTATAAATGAAAGGAAAACTTTTTGTTTTTTTTTTTTGGGGGCCCCCCCGCCGGTGGGTCGGTGTGTGGAAAGAAAGAAAATTTTAAAAATATATTATATATATATTAATATATTCAATAAGATCACAGTAAAAGGGGGATTTTAAAATATGCAAAACAACCCCCGTGAAAGAGTGTGAAATTCCAAGCGCTTTTGTAATACTACATTGTCAAGGAACAAGGGGTAGTCACGAAGCGCTTGGGAATTTCACTACTCTTTCACAGTGGGTTGTTTTGCTATTTTTAAAATCACCTGTTTACGTGATCTTATTTTCATATATGTATATAATATATATATATTATATAATATATATATATAATTATATTTATAATATATATAATATATATTTATTATATTAAAAGCAAAAGATACAGTAAACAGGTGATTTCAAAATATGCAAAACAACCACTCTGATAAGAATAGAGAACTTCTAAGCGCTTTGCGTGACTACTCCACATTATCCTAGTTCCTTGTTAATGTGAGTAGTCACGAAAGCGCTTTGGAATTTTTCTTTTCTTTTCAGAGTGGTTTGTTTTGCCGTATATATATAATACTATTAAATATATATATATTTATATTTATATATTTAATATATATATATATATATTATATATATATGTGTATTATATATATATATAGATATATATATATATATATATATATATATATACTAATATATTTATATATATATATATATATGTGATGTTATATATATATATATATATATATATATAAGATAATATATATATATTATAGATTGATATATTATATATACTTATTTATATATATAGGGAGTACCACCTTCTATAGCTGGAATGGGGATCCTCATCCCTCAGAGAAGAATAAAATCAAGGTTCTCTCGGAGGTGTTGATTATTTTCTTTCCATACCACCCCCCTATATTTTGTATTCTAAGTGAAAATTTATTAATAAAACTGAATACATTTACGAAAAACATAAACATTAATTCAATTGTTACCAGTGTATTAAAGATCATGAATTTCCTCCTCTCCTCCGAAGCCGGAAGCCCGATGAGCCAAATTTGCAGCAGCTATTTCACCCTCTGGATGGCCACGCTGAGGCACTGTACATGAAGTGGTACTTTTGCCCTTGGGTTCACTGGTGGTTTCGATGAGCTGGAACCCAAAAATTCTTTACCTGGGAGTATACCTGAGAAGAGCTCTGGGGGTCACACGCCCCGCGGCCCGGTCTGTGACCAGGCCCTCCTGGTGGATCGGAGGTGGTCCTGATCAACCAGGTGTTACTGCTGGCTGGATTTTTTGCTTTAGGGGAATACTTGTGGCTTTTTTCCCCATGATCCCAAGGTCTATTGATTCCCACTGGGGACAATTGATACTGTTGACTTAATGTTCTCTTGTACTTGCTGATCTTGTACTCCCCTCCTGTGGTCAGCAGCTCCTCCATGTCGCCCCAAACTGTGATGGAATATAGGTGTCAGCCAGTGTGGACACACAGGTATAGTCCCATGCTAGGAGCTCCTTGCCATTCCTTCCATGGATAGATGGTGAGATCCGTTGGGGCGGTTTGCTGGGCTTGTGGGGTATTGTTGAGCTGCTAAGTGATCGGGGGGGCTCCCTCTCGGCTGGGCACGCTGGCTGTGGCAAGGGTTATCTTTATGATGTCGTTGACATCATTGTGTCGGCTGGATGTCAGGCCTTGCGTTTAGGAACGGTTTATAAGTCCATGTAGACCGTATTTGTCTGCTTGTGCTCGCGCAAAATACAGTATATTCTGTGTGAACATTGGCGGCAGCAATTCGCGTTCCCATTGCCGATATGGGCGCTCTCTCCCAGCCTGGAGAAGGGCAGTTCTTCCCTATCTGATGTTGCAGCTTTTGAGCATGTAGGGCAAAAGCACCTCTTCAGCGATCGGGGCCAGCCCAGCTTGACTGTTTTGTGAGGCAGTGCTGCATAGGGTTTGGTGGCTGGAAAGCAGTGGCCAGGGATGGCATGGCATAGCTAAGGGTCCTTGTCTTTCCTGCTGAGTCTCTGAGGTTATCAGGAAGAATATATATATATATATAATATAATATATATATATATATTATATATTTTATATATTTATATATATATATATATATATATATATTTATATATATATATATATTATATATATATATATGTTATCGTTTAAAAACAGTCAAAACACTCTTCCATTTTATTCATATATTTCAGAAACTTACATCTGGTGTTCATGTCTCTGGAGCTCAATAGCTTCGTACAATCAGCCGCTCAGAACAAACTTCTCGCTTCAAAGCGTCGTAGATGTAAGGATTTTCTACACCACTTCACAGTTCTCGTTCTTCCCTTCTCAACCCACCAACGTTTTCCTTGTTTTCTTCTCTCCCTCACTTCCGTTTTTATTCCTTCTTTCCTTACATCCCTTCTTTCTTTCCTTCCTTCCTTCCTTCCTTCCTTCCTTCCTTCCTTTGTTGATAGATGAATAAGGCATATATGCAACATGCATCTGTGCAGCAGGATTCCTTAGATGAACAGTGAGGTGCGCTATCTTTATTGAGACATTTGAAATACAGATTTTGAAGTGGCAGTCAACGAGCGGCGCTAGGAGAGCGTCCACTCAAGAAGGTATGATTCTGAGGTATTCTGTCCCTCGGCTCTAGTAGAAACAGCAATATTTTCTTAAGGTTGCCAGTACCTCAGGCTTGTTGAAACGTTTTTCATCTTCACTGTTTTGTTTACTCTGTAGTGGCAGTGGAATACAGCATATATTGTGGAGATGTAAAGTGTGGCAGCTGTGGTATGGTGTTTCTAAGGAGGTTGTATGGTGATATGGTGTTACAGGAGGTGGATGGTGTTACAGGAGCGTGGCATGGTGTCCAGGAGGTGTACGGTGTTGTTAAAGGAGGATGTATGGGTGTTACAGGAGGTGCATGGGTGTCACAGGAGGTGTACGGTGTTACAGTGAGGTGTTTGGTTTGTCACAGAGGTGTATGGGTGTTACAGGGAGGTAGGTGTATGCGTGTCACAGGAGGTGTATGGTGTTTCAGGAGGTGTATGGTGTTAAGGAGGTGTACGGTGTTTACAGGAGGTGTTATGGTCTGGTCACAGGAGGTGTATGGTGTACAGGAGGTTGCAGGTGTTACAGGAAGGTGATATGGTTGTCACAGGAGGTGTATGGTTGTTAACAGTGTTACAGGGAGGTGTATAAGCGTGTGTTATAAGGTGGTGTATGGTGTTACAGGAGAGGTTGTATGAGTTTGACACAGGAGGTGTATGGTGTTCAGGAGGTGTATGTGTCACAGGTGGTGTATGGTGTTACAGGAGGTGTATGGTTTTATAGGAGGTGTATTATGGTGTTACAGGGGTGCTTTATGTGTCCACAGGAGGTTGTATGGTTATGGTGTTACAAGGAGGTGTATGTGTTACAGGTGGTGTATGGTTGTGACAGGTGATGGTTTTGTTTTTAACAGGAAGGTGCATGGTTTTTTGTCACAGGAGGTGTTTCATGGTCTCACAGAAGGTGCATTGGTTGTCAAGAAGGTGTATGGTCTTACAGGAGGTGTATGGTCTCACAGGAGGTGTATGGTCTCACAGGAGGTGTATGGTCTCACAGGAGGTGTATGGTCTCACAGGAGGTGTATGGTCTCACAGGAGGTGTATATTCTCACAGGATGTAGAGACAAGAGGATTGCTGGCCACAGTAAGGCAGATCTATCTCAAATCTAATCCTTCTCACACATAAGAACGAAAGATCATGCCAAAAAAGATACTGTACAGCTCTGAAAATGTACAGTAGTGCCTGCTGGTCCAAGATGATGCCAGGTCACACAAGATACACTGATGATGCCGTGTCACACAAGATACACTGATGATGCCGTGTCACACAAGATACACTGATGATGCCGGGTCACACAAGATACACTTGATGATGCCGCAGTCACCACAAGATACACTGAATGATTGAGCCGTGTGGTCACACAAGTACACTGATGATGCCAGGTCACACAAGATACACTGATGATGCCGTGTCACACAAGATACACTGATGATGCCGTGTCACACAAGATACACTGATGATGCCGGGTCACACAAGATAAACTAGATTGATGCCCGTGTCACACCAAGTACACTGATGATGCCGCGCGTTGTCACACAAGATTACACTGATGATTGCCGTGTCACACAAGATACACTGATGATGCAGTTGTCACACAAAAATACCATGATGATGGCCGTGTCACACAAGATACACTGATCGATGCCCCGTGTCACACAAGATACACACTTGATGATGCCGTGTCACAACAGATACACTGATGATCCAGGTCACCAATATACACTTGATGATTGACCGTTTTCGTGTCACACAAAATACACTGATGATGCCAGGTCACACAAGATACACTGATGATGCCAGGTCACACAAGATACACTGATGATGCCAGGTCACACAAGATACACTGATGATGCCAGGTCACACAAGAACCATATGCCTATCAGAGAAATTATATACCCGTAAGTTTGGTAATAAAATATAATATGCAGTCCACGGCTTGTTCTCCAGAAGTTGTCATCACCAGAAGAATTAATAAAGATTTTGATCTACGAAACGTCTACTGTTGGTGAGAGTGATGGAGTGGTGGTGAGGGTTATGGACTGGTGGTGAGAGTGATGGATTGATTGTGATTGTGATGGTGATGGACTGGTGTGAGACGTGATGAGACTGGTGGTTGCAGTGTGGATGGAGTGGTAGTGAGGGTGTGGTAGATAGATTTTGATGGTGAAGGGACTTGGTGTAAGGGTGATGGGCTGGTGGTGAGTGTTCTTGGACTGTTGGTGAGAGTGATGGGTGATGGTGAGGCGTGATATACTGGGACGTGCATGTGATGCACTGGTTTTGATGGTGAAGGAATGGTGGTGAGGGTGATGGACTGGGGGGCGAGAAGTGGACTTTTTGGTGAGAGTGATGGATTAGAAGTAGGGGGGGGGGGGGGGAGGGGTGATGGACACCTGCGTGGTTAGGTGAGGCGTCGATCGACTGGTGGTTAGAGATGGTGGACCTGGTGGTGAAGGGATACACTGATATCGATGGTGAAAGAACTGATGGTGAGGGTTTGATGCGTTTGGTGGTGAGGGGTTATGAGACGGGTGGTGAGCAGTGACGGACTGGTTGTGAGAGTGATAGTGATGGTAAGGGTGATGGACTGTGGTACGAGTTATTTGACTGATTTGAAGGTAGGATGGTGGTGAGGCGTTGATGACAGAATGGGTGAGTGTGTGAACCGCATGTGAAAGATGATGGATGGTCGTGAGAGTGGACTCGGTTCGGTGAGAGTGTGGACTAGTTGTAAGGGTGATGGACTAGTGGTGAGGGTGATGGATGGTGTTAAAGGGTGATGGACTAGTTGAGGGTTGACTTTACTGGTTGTGAGGGTTGTTGATGGGATGGTTTGTTCAGGGTGAATGGACTAGTTGTGAGGGTGATTTACTGCCGGTTGTGAGGGGGTGATGGACGGTGGTGAAAGGTTGAATGGTGGTAAGAGTGATGGACCTGGTGGTGAGGGTGATGATAGTGGTGAGGGTTGATGGATGTGGTGAGGGTTGGTGATGGACTGGATGGTGAGGGTGATGGATCTTGGTGGTGAGGCCGTGATTGATTTGATGGTGAGAGTAGTTGGTAGTCTGGTAGTGAGAAGTGATGGACTGGTTGGTAAGGGGAGATGGGCTTGATGATCAAGGTGATGGACTACCTGGTGACGTTCATGGAATGATGGGTGGAGGGATGGACTGGTGGTGATGGTTTTGAAGGAACTGGGTGGCAGGGGTGTATTGAACTGGTGTTGATGACGGGTCTGATGGACTGGTGGTGTTGGTGTTTTGGATGGTGTGTGAGTGGGAAGGGCTGGTGGTGATGGTGATGAACTGGTGGTGAGGGTGATGGAATGGTGGTGTTAGTAATGGATTGGTGGTGAGGAGTGATTGGACTGGTGGTGAGGGTGTTGGACTGGTGGTGAGAAGTGTGGGCTGGTGGTTAGGGTGAGAACCGGTGGTGAGGCGTGATGGATCGGTTGCATTGTTTTGGGTGTTGGACATGGCGGTGAGGGTGAGGATCTGTGGTGAGGGTAATGGACTGGTGGTGAGGGTGATGGATTGGTTGTTGACGGTATGAACCCCTTACGATTGTGATGATGAATCGACTGACGATTGTGATGACACGATTGACCATTGTGATGAACGACTGCGATTGTGTTGAACGATTGAGTTTGTTTGAATTACTCACGATTGTTATGGATTGTCTGTGACGGTGATGGACTGGTGGTGACGGTGATTGACTGGTGTGATGGGATGATGGGACTGGTGGTGAGTGTGTGGAATGTGGTGAGGGTGATGGTCTGGTGGTAAGGGTGGATGATGGAATCCGGTGGTGGAGAGTGGAACTGGTGGAGCGAGTTGATGGACTAGTGAGAGAGGGTGATTGAATGTGGTGAGGGTGATTGGACTGGTGGTGTGACTGATGGACTGGTGATGAGAATGATGGACGGTGGTTGGAGTGTTAATGGACTGGTGGTGAGGTGTGATGAACTGATGGTAAGGTGTTGGACATGTGGTGAGAGTGGGACTGGCTGTGGGAGAGTGATGGACTGGTTGGAGAGGGTGATGGACTCACAGGGGGTGAGGGTTGTGGACTAAGGTGGAGTGTGAGACTGTGGAGGAAAGGTGATGGAACTGGTGTTGGAGAATGATGGACTGGTTTTTTGTGAGAGTGATGGACTGGTGGTGAGGGTGATGACTGCTGGTTGAGGGTGTGCTGGCACTGTGGTGAGGGGTGATTGGAATGGTGACGTGAGTGATGGACTGGTGGTAGAGGGTTGATGGACTGGTGAACTTGAGTGACTGGATCGGTGAAGTGAGGGTGATTGGACTGGTAGTGAGGGTGATGGATGGTGTGAGAGTGATGGGTGTGATTTGTGTGATTAGGGTGGTCGGATTTGGTGGTGGGGTGGTGGATGGATATTGGTGAGGGTGTATACTATTGGTGAAGAGTAGTGATGGACAGCATGGTGAGGGTGTATGGCACTGGTGACGAGGTGATGGATGGTGGTGAGGTGATGGAATGGTGGTGATGGTGATGAACTGGTGGTGAAGGTGATGGAATGGTGGTGAGGATGATGGATGGTGATCAGGGTGATGACTGAGTGGTGAGAGTGATGGTATCGGTGGTGAGGGTGATGGACTGGTGGTGAGGTGATGACTGGTGGTGAAGGTGATGGACTGGTGGTGAGGGTGATGGACTGGTGGTCAGGTTGATGAACTGGTGGTGTGAGTGATGGACTGGAGCGTGAGGGTGATGGATGGTCTTTGTGAGGGGTAGATGGACGGAGTAGGTGAGGGTGATTGATTGGTTTGTGAGGGGTTCTGTGGACTGGTGGTGATAATGGTTGGTGGTTGGCCGGTGGTGAGAGTCTTGACTCTGTTGGGAGAATAATCTGGTGGTTGAGATTGATGGACTGGTGGTGAGAGTGTGAATTGACTGTGGAGTGAGAATGATGTTCTGGTGGTGAGAGTGAAGGATGGTGGTGGTATGAGAGTGATTGACTGTGAGGTGAGAATGATGTTCTGGTGGTGGAGAGTGATGGGATGGTTATTAAGGTTGACGAACTGGAAGAGGGTTACGGACTGGGCGGTGAGGGAGGATGGAACTTGGTGACTCGAGAGTAATGGACTGGTGGGAGGATGATGAACTGGTGGTGAGAATGGTCTGGTGGTGAGAGTGATGGACTGGTGGTGAGAGAGATGGGCTCTCTTTTATGTGCGGGTTATTTGTGTATGATCAAGGTGATGGACTACTGGTGACAGGTCATGGACTGAAGGTGAGGGTGATGGGACTGCTGGTGAGGGTGATGGTCTGGTGGTGCGAGTGTGGTGGATGGTGGGTGAGTATGATTGGTTGTGAGAGAGATGGACTGGTGTGTCGAGGGTGATGGACTGGTTGTGAAGGGTGATGGATCGGGTTGTTTAGGGTTATGGGACTGCTGGTGATGGGTGATGGCACCTGGTAGGTGAGAGTGATGGACTGGTAGTGAAAGTGACTTGGCTGTGTGGTTAGGGTGATGAATCCAGTGCAGTGGGTTGATGGATCGGTTGTTTGGGTTGATGGATGGCGGTGTGGGTGAAGGCCTGGTGGTGTTGAGAGTGATTGACTGGTGGTGAGGGGTATGGACTGGTGGTGAGGATGTGTGTGGACTGGTGGTGAAGTTGATGGATTGGTGTTGATGTTGATGGACTGGTCGGTGAGGGTGATGGATCGGCTTGTGGTTAGGGTGAATTTATGGTTGGGTGTGAGGTGGTTGGATCGGTGGTTGGTGAAGGGTGATGGATTGGTTGTGAGGGTGATGAACGTCTTACGATTGTGCATGAACGGACTGACGATTGTGAATAATGAACGATTGACGATTGTGATGAACGACTGACGATTGCGATGAACGATTGCGATTTGTGAGAACCGACTTAGAGTTGTGATGAAACGACTGACGATTGTGATGATCGACTGACGTTTGTTAGGATTAAATGACGATTGTTATGGGACTGGTTGTGAAGGTGATGGAATGGTGGTGACGGTGTGTTGGATTGGTGGTGAGGGTGATGGACCGTGGTGAGGGTGATGGATTTGGTGGTGAGGGGTGATGGACTTGTGGTGAGGGTGATGGACTTGGTGCGTGAGGTTGTGATGGAACTGGTGGGGGAGGTGTGATTTTTGTTGAACTGTGAGTGAGGGTGTGAAATGGAAATGGTAGGTGATGGTGAAGGAATATGATGGAAGGCACAGTTGGAAGATTCTTGAAGTTCTCGTTGTTCTTGAACAAGTTCTCGAATGACTCGAAGTTCTCGAAAGCTCTCGAAGGTCTTGGGAAGTTCTCGAAAGGTCTCGAAGTTTCGAAGGTCTTGAAGTTCTGAAGAGAATATCATTTATGTCTTATGAATGCCTTACTCAGGTTCCATTTTCTTCAGGTTGTCCATCCTTGTTTCCCTCGGATATTCACTTCATCACTTCCTGAGGGTCAGCAACACCAAGATTAGACAACACAAGAAGAACCAGACAAAACACAAGGAGAGACGACAACCCGAAATGAGAGGAACAACAACGAAGGAGAGGACAATAACCGAAGACAAGACAAAACAACCAGAGAAAAACGAGAACAGTTGAGATGCTAATACTTGGGAGGACACGCAGACATTCTGCGACCTGCAGTAACATCCTCCTGGATAGCCTTAGACCCGCTGACTACCTAGACGAGAGGACCTCACTAACAGTTAGCCTACAATGCTATGGTCACTTTAGTAACAATTTCGGATAGTTCTATTTATATTTCTTATTGCATCCATATTAATGATTAATTTATTCGATTATTTAGCTGTGTGATCTGTGTGAAGTGTTTTTTAACGTTTTTTTTTGATGTACAAATTTTACTGTCCATGAGTAAAACCTTCACGATTTATTTATGGAGGGAAACTGTTATTAATTGTTATCTGTTGTCGTTTTTTTGTAATTTTTCTCTTGTTTCTCCATAATACGCTAAGATCACAAGTACATATCTCTCTTTCTGTCTTCTTTTCTCTCCGTCCTTCTCTCTTTCTCTCTTTCTCTCTCTCTCTCTCTCTACACAACACACATAACCACACGCACACACACACACACACACCACACACACAAAACACACCCCCACACACAACACACACACACCCAACAACACAAAAAACACACAACACCCCAAACACACCACACACACAAAACACCACACACAAAAACACACAACACACAACTTATTATATATATATATATATATATATATATATAAAATAATATATATATATATTTTATATATATATATTTATATATATTTTTATTATATATATTTATATATATATATATATATATTATATATATATATATATAATATATATATATATATATATATATAATATATATATATTTATTTATTGTGTATAATGTATGTTGGTTGAGTGGAGACATTAATGTGTGTGGATGAAAGTACACATATATATATGGTAAGAAACTCTTCATTATTATGTATGTAAATATTATTCCCAGAGGTTAAATATAGAATGTGAATGTTCAATGTTTTATTAAATATATCCAGAGTGAGAGATGTGAAGACAGGAGAAGTGAGAGATGTGAAGACAGGAGAAGTGAGAGATGTGAAGACAAAAAGTGAGAGATGAGAGAAAAAGGAGAATGAGAGTGTGAAGACAGGAGAAGTGAGGAGATGTGAAGACAGAAGGAGAGTGGAAAACAGGAAAGTGAGAGATGTGAAGACAGGAGAAGTGAGAGATGTGAAGACAGAAGTGAGAGATGTGAAGACAGGAGAAGTGAGAGATGTGAAGACAGGAGAAGTGAGAGATGAGAAACAGGGAGAAGTGGAGAATGGAAACAGGAGAAGTGAGAGATGTGAAGACAGGACAAGGGAGAGATGTGAAGACAAGAGAAACGAGAGATGTGAAAACAGGATAAGTGAGAGATGTGAAGACGGAGAAGTGAGAGATGAGAAGACAGGGAAGTGAGAGATGAGAATACAGGAGAAATGAGAGATGAGAAGACAGGAGAATGAGAGATGGAAGAAGGAGAAGGGAGTTGAAGACAGGAGAAGTGGA
>NW_026508816.1:0-14000 GCF_026875155.1 Cherax quadricarinatus
CCCCCCCCCCTTTTTTGGGGGGGGGTTTTTTTTCCCCTTTTTTTTCAAATTTTTGCCCCTTTGTCTGGGTTTTTTTGGGAAAGGGGCCTGGAAAAATTTTAAGGGGGGGTTTTTTTTTTCCCCCCCTTAAAAGGGGGGGGAAAATTTTCCCCTTTTTAAAAAGGGAAAACCTGCAAATTTTTGGGGGGTTTTTTTTTCCCAAAATTTTTCCCCAGGGGCTTTTTTTTTTTTTTAAAAATTTTTTAAAAAATTTTTTCCCCTTCAAATTTTAAAAAATTTTTTTTTAAAAAAAAAATTTTTTTTAAAAAATTTTAAAATGTTTTTTTAAAAAATTTTTAAATTTTTAAAATTTTAAAAATTTTTTTTTAAACCCTTAATTTAAATTTTTAAACCCCTTTTTGGGGATTTTTTTTTTTAATTTTTTTTTTTTTTGGTTTTTTTGGGTTGGTTTTTTTTTGTTGGGGTTTTTTTCTTTTCTTTTTTTTTTTTAAAATAAAAATTTTCCCCTTTTAAATTTTTTTTTTTTTTTTTTTTTTTTAAATTTTTTAATTTTTTTTAATTATCCCCTTTTTAAAAATTTTTATAAATTTTTTTTATTTTAACAAAAAATTTTTCCAATTTTCCCTTTTTCCCAAAATTTTTTCCCAACCTTTTTTCCCCAAAAAAACTATTTTCCCAAACCTTTTTCTCTTTTTTCTTTCCCTTTTTTTTCAAAAGGGCAAAACCCCAAAAAAGGAATAAATTAACCCCCCCCTTTTTTTTTTTATCTTTTAAAATTTTAAAAATTTTTTTTATTAATTTCCCTCCTTTTTCTTTTTTAAAAATTTTTAAAAAATTTTCTTAAATTTACTAATTAAATTTTGTTTTTCTCCCAAATTTTTTTCCCATTTTAATCTAATTTTTTTAAAATTTTGCCCCTTCCTTTTATTGGGGGTTTATATTTAAAAAGTTTTTTTTCTTTTTTTTATTTTTTCTTTTCCCCCTTTTTAAAAACCCAAAAAAAATTTTTTTTTGGGGGCCCCGAAAATTTTTTTTATAAATTTTCTACCGGTTTTTTTAAAATCCCAAACCAAAAAACGTTTTCCCTTTTTGGAATTTTTTTTTTAAATTTTAAAATTATTTTTTTTCCCCAAAACAAATTTATTTTTAAAAAATTTTTTTTCCCCCTTTTTTCCCCCCCCCTTTTTAAAAATTTTCCCTTTTAATTTTTAAAATTTTAATTTTAAAAAATTTTTTTTATTTTAAAATTAAACCTTTTTTTTGGGGTCTCTTTAAGTTTTGGGGGGAAAAATTTTTTTCCAATTTAAAATTTTTAAAACTTTCTTTTAATGGGTTAAACAATTTTTTGCCCCCTGAAAAAAGAAAAAATTTTTTTTTAAAAACCTTTTTTCTGCTTAAAAGGAAAAATTTTTTTTTTAAAAAAAAATTTTTCTTTTGGGGGGCCCGCTTTTTTTGTTTTAAAATTTTAAAATTTTTTTTTAAAAAATTTTTAAAAGTAAATTTTTTTTTTTTTTTATCTTTTAATTTAATAAAAATTTTTATAAAAAATTTAAAAAAATTTTTTTTAGGGGAAAAACCCCAATTTTTTTTAAATTTGAATATTTTTTGGGGGGGGGAAAAAAACTTTTTCGGGAAAATTTTTTTTTTTTTAAAAAAATTTAATTTAAATTTTTTAATTTAATTTTTAAAAAAAATTTTGGGGGAAAAAATTTTTGTTTTTAAAAAAAATTTTTTCAAAAAATTTTTTTTTAAAATTTTTAATTTTTAAAAAAAAAAAATTTTTCTTTTTAAAAGGTTTTTTTACAAATTAAATGGGTTTTTAAAAAATTAATTTTTTTTATTTTTTAAAAATTTTTTTCCATTTTAAAAATGGGCCACCCCCTAAAATTTTCCAAAAAAGGGGAAAAATTTTAAAATTAATTTTCTTTTAATGGCGTTTAAAAAGGGTTTTTTTAAAAATAAATTTTTTTTAAATTTTTTTTAAAATTAAAAATTTTAAAAGGGGGAAAACAAAAAAACGGGGTGGGAACCCTTTTTGGGGTTTCCCCTGGGTGGGAAAATTCCCCCAAATTTTCCCCCCCCAAAAAAAAACCCCCTTAAAAAAATTTTTTTTTGGTTTTTTCCTTTTAACCGTATTTTTTTTTTTCCCCTTTAAAATTTTTAAAAACCAAGGGGTTTTAATAAATTTGTTGTTTAAAAAAAATTTTAATTTTTTTTTTTTTAAGGGGGGGGGGGATAATTTTGGGGGGGGTTTGGGGTTTTTTTAAAAAAAAGGGAAAAAGAAAATTTTTTTTTTTCCCTTTTCCCTTTTGGTTTGGGTTGGGTTTTTTTTTAAAAAATTTTAAAAAAATTTTTTTAAAAATTTTTTTAAATAAAAAAGGTTGGAAATTTAAAAATTTTTTTTAAAAAAAATTTTAAAATTTTTTTTTTTAAAAAAAATTTTTTAAAAAAATTTTTTAAAAATTTTTATTAAAAAAATTTAAATATTTTTTTAAAGGGGGGAAAAAAAGGGGAAAGGAGGGGGCCCGAGGGGAAAAATTAAAATTTTTTGGGGGTTGAAAAATTTTTAATTTTTAAAAAAAGATAAATGTTTCTTTGCTAATGACCAGTTTTAACTATTCGGCACGACAATATATATATATTTTTTATATATATATATATTATTAATATATATATATATATTACATTATATATATATATATATATACATTATCAATAAAAACACTGCGGAATAGCAAGGGACTCGACCATGCTGGTGTTGGCCTGCTTCATGTTGGGGAAAACTCATGTCGTCTTAACCCATTGGTTTACAGTTCCTTAAGAGTAGCGGCATCCAGCGGAAATGGATGTTGTACTCGCTTACCCAAGGTCATTACCACGTGTGGATAATTATTGGCTAATTTTCTATTCTGTTTGGCTGTACTAGTACAATACGAGCCTGTATTTTTTTATAATATTGTGCAATGAACGAGCTGGTATTGATCAATAAAACTCACACTGCGGATAGCAAGGACTCAAGCCCTTTGTGCTTTGGGGCTTGCCTCATGGTGGGCAAAAAATTCACGACGCCTTAATCCACTCGGACATTTCAATCTTAAGTGAAGGGCACATCAGAGGGATAATGGATGTTCCGCTGGTAGGTTGCTGGTGTTTTTTTCTCAATAATACATACACGACGATACTCTTGTATTATTGGTACTTTTACTCAACACTTAGGTTCACACTACTCATGCAGTACTTGAATATATATATGTTTATGTTTATATTATATATATATATATATATATATATTAATAATATTATATATCATAATATATCTTATATATATATGTATGTCCATATATATCACTATCTTATACCTATATATATTTATATATATATATATATAGATATTTTATTTATATATGTATACTATTCATAATACATATATTATTTTATATATATATATTATTATTTTATATATATATATATTTATATATATTATAGGGGAGAGCGAGAGAGATATGAGAGAGCGAGAGAGAGCGAGAGGAGAGACGAGAGGAGGAGGAGAAAAATATCAAGTTGAGTCATTGCGTTCTGGAGTTTGGGGTTGGACAATGTAATGAAGACAGTTAGGATAAGATTGTTACAAGGAAAGTTTGTGAATAGGGATGATTGACAAGACGGCGACTGTGAAAGTTCGGAATGTGAAAAAAAGTCATACAGAAGTCAGCCAATAGGATGAATATGATCTCTAACGTTTTAGAAAGAGAAAAATAAAAACATACGTGTAAAATGTGATCCTTTATTGGACACCGTTTCTCCACCCAGTGGGTGAAAGGTATGTGATTATTTTTAAGTTGGAGTCGGTGGAGAATGTGGGTAGGTTGGATAAGAACCTGCAATGTGGACAATCTTCCTGTTTAGGGTGATTAGAGGCTAGGAACCTTGTGTAGCTTTTAAAAAAACAGCTATTTGCAAATATATCGAGTAGACCTTCTGCAGTGTTCCTCCTTTTCTTATGAATTTATGTGGGATAGCGATGAAGATGTTTTGGCAAGGGGTACAGCTATGATATAGAATGCCGTTGTTTTGAAACTGCCGTTGATGGATATTACATATAAGTGATGCTTCCAGGTTTCTGTGTATTGAGTGTTTTCTTCTCTGGCATAAAATCTTGCGTTTCTGCAGTTGATTTACATGCGTTGTGTGAATTTCGGTGATGAGCACAGGCACTCCTTAACGTTCGATTTGTGGTAGTTAGTGTTTGAATACGGTTAGGAGGTAATGGATGTTCTCCCCCACGTCTAATTTGCTGCAGTCATGGCAAGGGTTATGCATGCCCCTGCAGAGGAGTGAAGTTTTCCTGTCTATTATGGTATGTCTTGATGGTAGTAATTGTGCGAGGTAGATACGTATTGGAATGAGGTACTGGAAAAGATGTTGGAAGTGTTTGGGCAATGGAGTTGGGTTCGGGAGGATTATGTATTCTTTGGCAAGTGCTTCTTGGGTGAGTTAAAGTGTTCTTATGCCAGGCTATCTGCAGTTCTAATGAAGGGGACGGAGCATAGTGAGGTTTATAAAAATACTTGTTCATTCTAGACGAGATTTTCTAGGAACCACTGCTGCAGATTTGGATTGACGAGGTTATAGCCTTTAATTACACCAACGTTTAGTTTAGAGGGTCGGGGTGAATCCTTATCAATCAAGGATAATTTTGCTGCTTTTGTGTTTATTTTTTCAGTGTGTCGATATTTTATTACCATTTACTTCATGTAGAAAAGGGCATTAATTGTGTCGACTAGCTTAAAACTTCGTTTGTGTCCTTGGGTCTGTCAGAAAGGAGCGGCAGTTTACTCCAAAGTTATGAAGAGGCCAAGAGGAGACAAGAAATATGTAGAGTAGACACCCAGGAAAGCATCTATAGCAGTCATGAGAGGTACGAATGTTTACTGCGAATGGTGGTAGTTTGGTGAAAAGTAAGTTTGATTACATAAGGAACTGGAGAGAGGTGTTAAGGACTAGAAAGACAGAGAACGATGATTTCACAGGAGTACAAAGAAAATCCGTTTAAGGCAAGTCAGAAGACAGAGTTTATGAAATAAAGGGTGCAAGACAAGGAAACGAATTATGAGAGAGGAAATTTCCGCTCAGGGAATGCTATCGAATAGTTCGAGGATAGCAGTGTTGCTGCGTCCATGGACGTAAACAAATACCGGTTTCCGTGCTTGGATGTAGGTAGATAGACCAACACAATTATGAAACTTGAACTGTGATCCTATTTATGGTTGCATGGGACGAGTCATTAGCTCCGGCCCGCTCTTAAACTGACTGCTACTGGGTCTCTCTTTCCTACTCCATGAGCTTTATCAAACCTGGTCGTAAAACTTTGTATGGTCCCGTCCACTAAGTACTTTCTGGCTATTCATGCCTGACAAACCCCCCCCTTTTCACAGCCAGCTACATACATTGTCAGTGAACGCAAAACAAGCATAACAACATAATCTCAATCTCCTGGAAGGTTGTGTCAACGGGAGATAAAGAAGGTTGGGTCACCAGGATAAATCTTCCTGGAAGGATATGTGTCACCAGGAGATAAAGAAGGTTGGGTCACCTGGTAATTCTTGGAAGGTGTGTCACCAGGAGATAAGAGGTTGGAGAGGTCACAGGTTTAAATCTCCCTGGAAGTTGTGTCACCAGGAGATAAAAGAAGGTTGGGTCACAGGTAACATGAGATTTAAAGAAGTATTACCATTGGGATAGGAAGGAATCCAGAAAGCTGGAATAGTGGAGTACACCAACAAGCGCTGGACGAATAACACTACCGAGGAGGTGCAGGCGCTGCTTAAAGTGAATTTGATTCTAAAGGCGATTGGAAGAAAACATCTCTCTGTGGGTTCTACAGCAGTGGGAGCAGAGACGCTGTGTGTTTCATTAAAACCAATCTTCAACACATTCATGAAACGGGAAACTAGAAGGTGAGATGACACGAGGCAATCTTAAACTACAGACCAGAGTCTTGAGTGTTAAAGTTTTTTTTTTTTTTATAGCTATGCACGTCACTGAAAGAAGATTATCAGGCGGAGATTGGTAGAACACCTAGAATGCTTCTAACGAACAACAGCAGGTTTCAGAAAGCTAATACTGTGTCCACAATAGTACTGACGTTTCTATGAAAGGGTACGAAGCATGAGAAGAGAGAGAAGGGTGGGTTAGACTGAGTTCTTGTATACAAAGAAGGTTTTTCGACACGTTCACCACAAAAGAGATTCGTGCAATAGTTTTAGAAGGATTAGGCAAGCATAACAGGAAGAACTTGAGTGGATTTAGATAATACCTGTACAGGGAAGCTACCACGTTTATGAGTACAAGAAGGTGTCAGTGTGAGCACTGTGAAGAGGCGATGTTCCAAAGAGGTCAGTCTAGGGACAGACTATGAAATAGTGTCTTTGTGCAGGTTCCAGCAACGGCGCTTCTGAATTTAATCCTCCACCAAAGCCATGAAGATGGGGAGGAGCTAGCGGGAGACAGAGTACGGCTAGGGGATGCGAAAGACTGCCAAACCTTCCTCACGAAAAAAGGATCTTTGGGTGAGTATAATACCGAGCACTCTCAGCATAGGGGCTTCGTACAGTGAACGTCAGGCATATTGGAGTATGAAACACCGTTTTGGAACCCACACCTGGTCAAGTTCTTCCATGAAAATTAAAGATATGTGCAAAACTTTGCAAAAGAACTAGTCTCGGAGGTATGGGGAATATCCTACGAAGATGGTTAAGGGAAACTCAACATGACGACGCTGGAGGATGACATGATAAGACTACAATATCTTCGAAGAATTAACTAAGGGTTTTGGAGGCACACTGGAAACAATGGATACATATTGGATGTTGAAAGACTTAGATGAGTCAGGGATGTTAGGAAATATTTCTTCAGTCACAGAGTTGTCAAGAATTGGATAGTTTGGAAAACGAGATTAGTGGAGGCAGGTACCATATATACATTTAAGATGAGGTATGATGAAGATCATGAGCAGGGAGAGATAGAACCTTGTAGCGACATGAAGAGGGGAACCAGGAGCTACTAAATGACCTGTAACAAACTTAGCATAAAATCAAATGCAATATAGTTTAAGCAGGAAATAACAAGGCAACACACACTGTTCAAGGAAGGTATATATGAGTTCACGAAATCTCGCGCGCAGAGAGACTCTCGCGCTCACTCATAGATTATGTAGGCAAATATATATCCTAAACAAGAGATAGCTTATGAAAAACTAACAATAAAATGAATTGCAAATAATTCTAACCTCTTAGAATAAGCTGTGGACAGAGAGATAAGTTTTTTTCTGATTTTGTTGTGTGAGAAAAAAAAAAACGTCGAATCAAGTTCTATGAAAAAAACCAAATGGGAGATAAGCTGCATTTACTCTGTAGTTTTGAATGTAGTTCGGCGCACTTTGGCAACAACGAGTGATGAAGTGAATGATGGTGGAAGCCTCTCTTTATTTTTGGGTCACCTTACCTCGGCGGGAGACGGTCTTGAGTGTGAAAAAAATGGGATGTAGGATAACTGGATGATACGAGAAAATATAGAGACCACCTGGGAGATACTGGATGAGGGGTGTTTTAAGGCGTATCAACTCCCCGTGGCCCGGTCTGTGATCAGACCTTCTTGGTGGATAAGGTCTGATAAACAGGCTATTACCTGCTAGCCGTCTAGAGGACGACGTACGAACACAGCCCCGTCATTTAGGTATGATAAGTGCTTTCTTGTCCAGTGTTTTCTTGGAAAACAGCGGGGGATTCTATGGTAATTCCCTTATGTATGATGGGAGGCAGTGACGTCTTGAACCCTGTCACTTACTGCGTTGTTTCTTAGCGTACTCGTGGCACCCTCTGCTTATCCATTGGGAAGATGTTGCCTCTTTGCCAGTCTTTTTGTTTCGTAGGGAAGTGATTTTCGACATGCAAATTTGGGAAATTAGTCCTCCAGGATTTTCCCAAGTGAATATTATCATGTATCTATTCTCGCCTGGGTTTCAGGGAATACAAATCATGGAACTTCATCTTTTCCAAGTGATTTGGTTGTTTGTTATTTCGTATTTATGCGTCCCGTGAAAGTTCTCTGTACAATCTCCCGGTCTTACAACTTTGCATTGCATTGAAAGGGGACGTTAATCCCTTTGAGGGTTTTGGTTGTACTAGTACGTCTTACGCGTTGGGGTTTTTTGAGTACTAGTACGCATAACATTCTAGCGGCTCAAATCTTAGTGGTGAGAAGCTGGTAGGCTTCATATGAAAGAAATGGGTATATGTGGTCAGTGTGCCAGTCTAAAAAATTCTCTGCAGCACCACAGTGCATAATGAGAAAAAAACAAATTTCGGACCTTTTTTTTGGAATAAATCAGCGACTTGCAGTGTATTTGTCGTATGTTATTTATTGTTGTTTTCTAGTTTTCTTGGTTCTCCTTTTTCGAATGGAAAGACATATTACAGAAATTGAGATGATTTTGACTGGTTTTACAATGAAAGGTGCCTTGATATGCGCTCAAAGTAGCAGAAAATGTTCGATTTTTACCAAACTTCAAAAGTAAACAAATCGTGCCAAGCGTGCAATCAACCGTATAAATGGTGAGTCTTATATTCTTTCACAAGTGCACCATAATAGTTATACCATTTTTTACAATAATGCAGTAGTCTGCTTAACAGAAAATCTTATAATTCTTTTGCTGAGAATAAAAATTCAAAGTGAAAGCAAAAGAATATAAGAGGGGACTGAGACGGAACTAATGAATAGCGGAAATGTCTTTTAGTGCCAGGAATGTCTTTTTTGTTATATTATGGACCCTATTCGGAAATTGGCCATTCTTTTGAAATTTGTTTGAAATTGGCAAAATTGCTACATGTGACCACTGTACATGGTTTAGTTGAATTTATACAATGGGTGGGTTTTGACCCATTCCGATAGAAAAAAAATGGAGTTCTAGCGAATATCAAGTTTTTGAGACCGTACAGTGAAATTAGGCGATAAAATGGGAGCTCAAAGTGGGCAAATCGACGATGCGTAAACATCGCCGAGGACCGCTTAACACTTTGCGAGTGCATTTAAATTCCATTATGTTTTTCTATCAATTTCAAAACTTGTGGTGTTCTTTTATAATTGATCGGGATAAAAGATCCTTCTATCTTTTCATTAGTGAAAATAATTTTTTTTTTTTTTAAATTTGGCCGACTGAGATCACGAGTTTCGGAAGAGGGCTGTCGACCCTCAAAGGGTTAGTGTACAGAATAGTCAGTGAGAGATGAAGTGATGTGAAGAGAATGATATGGTTTGGCATCCCTGTTTGGAGGATTCTCATTATATCCTATCGTTTCTATCAGATGTAATAGCAAACCAGTATAGTGATCTTTGATAGTGCGGAATACTTTACATTATCACTTAGTTCCTTCCATTAGTTATCTCTCTTTTTTGTTTTTTCTTTTTGCTGTTGATATGGAAATTTGTTTTATACTTTTCGATACGATTTTAATTTCCTCGAGTTTTCTATATTGAAGATAATGAAATTTCTCTTCATTGATTGTCATGTGTCTTTCGCGTGTGACTAGTTAAAGATTTGGTTGATATAGCTTGGAGTCTTTCAGTGCTACGATGGATGACACTGTCGTGTATATACGGGTGTCCCCGCGAAGGAGAAAGTCACTCTGCTGTGGATCAATCTTGTTACCTGACTGATACTGAAAGATAAGGAAAGGTATGGGGGCAAGCGCAGTGTTTTGGGGAACAGAAACTTTTTCATGTTGCCGCCCTCTGAATTTATCTTGTATCTATTATTCTTTGTGTTCTATTTTTTTCAAAGTTATAGATCCATTACTAACTTTTCCTGATATTCTTTATCAACGCTTTTTTGGGCGCTGTTATCTACCGTGGTCGCTGTCTACAAAGTAGGTCGTGTTACACCGTGGTCGCTGTTTACACCTTGGTCGCTGTTTAACACGTGGTCGATGTTATCACCCGTGGTCGTGTTACACATGTGGTCGCTGTTACACGTGTAGTGATTACACCGTGGTCGCTGTTTAATCGTGGTCGCTGTTTATCCTTGGTCGCTGTTACACAGTGGTCGCTGTTAAAACATCGTGGTCGTGTTACACCGTGTTGTGGTCGCTGTTACTCTGTGGTCGCACTTGTCGAAGGAATTTCGGCGTAGTGGTGTATACTACATCTGCATTTTCTTTGTCTCTCATGTGCATCTAAGAAACTTTGTTCATTAGTGACCAGTTAGTTGGGACAGCAGAGGAACGACCTGCTTCTAACTCATAGTTGCGCAACTGGGTTTATGTAAATGATGCACCAGTAGTTGGGACAGACAGGGAAAGACCTGCTTAAACCCATGTTTGACAACCTGGGTTATTGTTAACTGATGCCAGTAGTTGGGACCACCAACAAAAGGAACGACCTGCGCTAAACCATGTTGCATCAACCTGGGTTAAGTCAAATGATGACAGTAGTTGGGACAGACAGGAAACGACCTGCTCTCTAAACCTCTGTTGTGCAACCCTGGGTTATGTAAATGATTGCCCTGTAGTTGGGAAAGGCAGGAACGACTGCTCTAAAACCATGTGCGCAACCTGGGTTATGTAACTGATGGCCAGTTCAGTTGGGACAGGACAGGTAACGGAACCTGCTCTAAACCTGTTGCACAACCCTGGGTTATGTAACTGACGGGAGATCTAGATGGGGTTGACAACCCTGGGTTATGTAACTGATGGGTATCAAGATGGGTTCGCACAACCTGTGTTATGTAACTGATGGGTATCTAGATGGGTTGCACAAACCCTGGGTTATGTAACTGATGGGTATCTAGAAATGGGTTGCACACATGGGATTATGTAATGAGTGGGTATTAGATGGGTAGCACAATAACCCTGTGTTATTGTACATGAGGGTATTCTAGATGGGTTGCTCAACACTGGGTTATGTAACTGATGGAGTATCTAGATGGGTTTGCAAAACCTGGGTTAAGTATACTGATGGGGTATCTAGATGGGTTGCACAACACTGCGGTGATGATTACGGATGGGTATCTAGATGGGTTGCAAACTGGGTTATGTAAACTGATGGGATCTAGATGCGTTGCACAAACCTGGGTTTTATGTAAAATGTTGGGTACCCTGAGGAGTTGCGCAACCATCGCGGTTAGTAACTGATGGGTATCTAGTGGGCTTGCGATACCCTGGGTTATAGTAAATGTTGGGTTTCTAGATGGTTGCGCAACCAGGGTTATGTAACTGATGGGTATTAGATGGGTTGCCACAAACCTGGGTCATTAAACTGCATGAGTATCTAGAGGGTTGGCAACCCTGGGTTATTGCTAATGAGGGGGGGCTTAGAGTGGTTGGCGCAACCCTGGGTTTTGTCAACTGATGGGTTTTAGAGGGTTGCAATACCCTGGGATATGTATCTGATGGGTATCTAGATAGGTTGCCACAACCTGGGGTTAGTTAACTGATGGTTATCTAGATTGGTTGTCACAAACCTGGGTTATGTAACTGATGGGTTTCAGAAGGTTGAACAACCCTGGGTTATGTAAAGTTGGGTATCTAGATGGGTCGACACTACCCTGGGTTATTAAACTGTTGGTATCTAGATGGGTTGCTACAACCCTGGTTCTGTTGTAACTGTTGGTATTAGATGGGTTGCACTAAACCATGGGTTTATGTATCTGAATGGGTATCTAGATGGGTTGACACAAACACTGGGTAATGTAACTGTATGGAGTATCTTAGATGGGATTGAACCATCGGCGTTATGTATTGTATGGGTATCTTGGTAGCGATGCGCGACCCTGGGTTATGAACTGATGGGGAAATAGATGGGTTGCTCCAACCCTGGGTTATGCTACACTGATTGGGTATCTAGATGGTTGCCAAAACCTGGGTTATGTAATGATGGGTATCTTGATGGGTTGACACAAACCCGGGGTGAACGTAACCTGATGGAATATAGAGGGGATTGCACAACCTGGGGTTTATGTAACTGTGGGTTATCTAGATGGGTTGCGCAACCGGGATATGTATCTGAATGGGTTTAGATGGGTTGCGCAACCAGGGCGTATGTAAATGATGGGTATTGTGGGGTTGACGCAAACCATGGGTTAATGTAACTGATGGGTAATCTAGAGGGTTTGCACAACCCTGGCGTTATGTAATCTGTATGGGGTTTTGTTTTATCTAGCACTAGAATGGGTTGTTTGCCGTAAAATCATCGGGATAGGTTTATGTAACTGATGGGCTTAGATGGGTTTGCGCAACCCCTGGGTTATGTAAAATGATGGGTAATTAGATGGATGCACAACCTGGGTTATTGTAATCTCGATAGGGTATCTAGATGGGTTGCGCAAACCCTGGGATTATGTAACTGTATGGGGTCTCTAGATGGGGGTTGCACAACCCTGGGTTATGTAAACTGATGGGTATTAGATGGGTTTGCACAAACCTGGGTCTATGTAAATGTGGGTATCTCGTGGGTTGTCACAAACCTGGGTTAGTAACTGATGGGTTATCTAGATGGGTTGCACAAACATGGGTTATGTAAAACTGATGGTTATCTAGATGGGTTTGCGAACCTGGGTTATGCTTAAACTGATGGGTATCTAGATAGGGGTTGCAAACCCTGGGTTATGTAAAATGATGGGTATCTAGAAATGTGTTGCACAACTGGTTTATGTAATGTTGGTATTTTAGTTGTGTTGCGCAACCCAGGTTATGTAATGATGGGTTTCTAGATGGGTTGCGAAAACCTGGGTTATGTAACTGATGGGTATCTAGATGGGGTGCACAACCCTGGGGTAATGTAAACTGCTGGGTAATCTAGATGTGGTGGCAACACCTGGGTTATGTAACGGATGGGTATCTAGATGGCGATTGCTCAAAACATGGGTTATGTATAACTGATGGGTATCTTGATGGGTTGCGCAACCTGGGTTATGTAACTGATGCGTATCTAGAAGGTGCACAAAACCCTGGGATATGTAATGATGGACTATCTAGATGGGTTTGCACACCTGGGTTATGTAACTGGATGGGTATCTAGATGGGCTTTGCACACCCAGGGTTATGTAATGATGGGTTCTATGATGGGCTAGCACAACCTGGGTATGTCACTTGATGGGTATCTAGATGGTTGCAAAACGGGTTATGTAACTGATGGGTATCTCGATGGGTTGCACACCTGGGTTAATGTAATGATGGGTATCTAGACTGGGTTGCACAACCCTGGAGTTATGTAATGATGGGTATATAGATGGGTTTTTGCATCAACCTGGGATAATGTAACTGATGGGTTTTCTAGATGGGTTTTGCGCTAACCCTGGGTATGTAACTGATGGGTATCTAGATGGGTTGGCGCAACCTGGTTCTGTAACTGTATGGGTATCTAGGATGGGTTGAGCAAACCCTGGGTTATGTAATGATGGGTATTAGATGGGTTTGCAAACCCTGGGTTATTGTAACTGATGGGTATCTAGATGGGTGCACAAAACCTGGGTATGTAACTGATGGGTATCTAGATGGGTTGCACTACCCTGGGTTATGTACTGATGGGTATCTAGATGGGGTTTCACAACCCTGGGTTATGTTACTGATGGGTAAACTAGATGGGTTGCACAACCGGGTTATGTAATATGGGTATCTAGAGGGTTGCACAAACCCCGGGTTTTGTAATGTGGGTTTTTAGATGGGTTTCCAACCCTGGGTTATGTATGATGGGTTCTGATGGGGTTTCCACCCGGGTTATGTTTTCTGATGGGTATTAGATGGGGTTTCACAACCGGGTTTTGTAATGATGGGTATCTAGTGGGTTCAAACCCTTGGTTATGTAATGATGGGTATTTGTGGGTTTGCCAACCCTGGGTTATGTAACTGGGTATTAGAGGGTTGCACAACCCCGGGTTATGTAACTGATGGGGATCTAGATGGGTTGCACAACCCGGGTTTTTTGTAATGATGGGTATTAGATGGGTT
>NW_026508817.1:0-7500 GCF_026875155.1 Cherax quadricarinatus
CCTTTTTTTCCCTGTTGCACTTCCTTTTCAAAAATTTATCATAACGACATAACCTAACCTAACCTAATCTAACGCACCCTACCTCGAAAACAGCTTGAAAAAACTTTATAAACAAAATAAAGTCACAAGCTAAACCCATTATGGGCGAGACAGACTTTTTTGTTTTTACTGGCAATTTTTTTAAAAGACATGTAGCAAACACTGGACATTTTTATTAGAAAACTTCGGTCGTGAGCCCTTTGATCAACTTCATCATGTCTTCTAAAGCAAGAAGGCACTAATTGTCTGATGCCTCGTTTTAGGGATCTGCTGGGGGGAGCCCAGCACATGGCGTTGAAAAATTTAGACACATGTCAACATCTGGGTACTTGATTGTAGACTTTTCGCCACCAGTACTTATCAATAAAATTTTCTAGATAATAACTAAAACAGAGCATACTACAACTCGGGATATAATGTCTGAGGATCTCGCTTTCGAGGACACAACGTGCCACATCCACTCAAAAAAATGAAGATGGTAATGAAACGTTCAAAACGAATCCCAAAGCCAATGATGGCCCTTTTAAAAACACTTTTTCCCTCTGGGCTGGAATACTGCTGACATTGACACTCCATTCAAAGCGTGAAATCGTAATCAAAGTTTGGTACAAGACCCTTTTTACTGCACTAAATTTTCTCCCCAAAAACCTTAACTACGGAACGCTGGAACATTTGACTTGTACTCTTTGGGGAAACGCGGAGGGGAATATTCATAATCTCCTTGGAAAATCTTGGGAAAGGGAATGGTCCCAAACTGCACACAGAAATCACTCCCCCTACGAAAGTAAAAGACTGGGCAGGCGATGCAAAATCCCCCCCAGTTAAAAGTAGGCGCACCAGGGTAACTAAGAAAAACCCCCATAAGTGTCCGGGCCCAAGACGTTCAACAGCCTCCTATCAAGCATTAGGGGAATTGCCAAAAAAACCCCCTCCCTTCAAGAGAACTGGACAATACCAAAATTCAGTCCCGGACCCAAGCCGGGGCTGGGGCTCTATTTTTTGGACTGCGTGCACCCCAGCAAACAGCCTATTGATCGGGCCCTGATCCATCGGAGGCCTGGTCATGGCCCGGGGCCCACGGGGGCGTTGATCCCCGAAAAACCCTCCGGTAACCAGACATAATCTGAAGACAGTAGAGTAAAAAAAAAGGGGAAAGGTTATCAGCCCCTTACCCCTTAAATTTTGGTTGAAAGCCCCGTGTCGTGTAAAGCCCCCGATCGTGGAGATTCGGGCACAGGCAAGGAGGGGGGCTTAATAGTAACTTCAGGTGAAAGGGCGGGTAGCAACGGGGGCTAGTCACTGTGTGTTTAGGTGAGGCGAGACAGAAGCATTTAGAACAGAACTGGTACAAGAGAGAGAGAGAGAGAGGAGAGGAAAGAGAAGAGAGAAGAGAAGAGAGAGAGAAGAGAGAGAGAGAGGAGAAGAGAGAGAGAGAGAGGAGAGGATGAGAGGGGGCAACACAATTGATTCAGTGCGCAGAATAAGGAAATAATAGCTGGGGCGAAATAAATCTGCTCACCTATGAGGGAACCAAGGGGCACAGGAGGGATGGATCGAGGAAATTTTTTTGAGTTTAAGGTTCAGGGTTTGGTGGGGGCTCGTGTCCTAATTCAAAGGCTTCGTACCTCGACTCGAGGATGTGTCTCTAATTCAAAAGGGTTGGGGTCTCAAAAAAAAAAACTCCTGTTTTAAGTGCCCATCTTGTCCCAACGGGTTTCCCATTACATAATCTTAGTAGTGATCGGTTCTGCAAATTTCTACTTGTTCCGTTCTTTCATTTTCCTCTCTCTCTCTCTCTCTCTCCCCCCTCTCCTCTCTCTCTCTCTCTCCTCTCCCCCTCTCTCCCCTCTTCTTCCTCCCCCTTTCTCCCCCCTTTTTCCCCCCCCTCGGAGACATTCTGAAAAACGTAAATTCATGTGTGTAAGGCGGCCATCCATCACACGACCACAAGCCCGCACCATTTACCCCCCCCTCCCCCCTCCCTTTTTTCCCAGGCCTTCCCCCCCTTCCCTTCCCGGTTTTCCCCCTATATCCTCCTCCAGCCCCCCTCCTTCCCATTCCTTCTCTCCTTATCGCTTCCCAATAAACGCCAAAAGGCCCTGTCTTTATTCACATCTTTAAGATCAAATTTTGGGAAAAGATAATTACCACTGCATATACGAACAAAGAAGGAGCAACCGCAGCAGCCCCTGGGCCCCCGGGGTTACCCGGAGGTTACCTTAGTAGTAGTCGTATAGTAGTAGTAGTAGTATATAGTAGTATAGTGTAGTAGATAGTAGTATAAAGTAATAGTAGAAGTATAGTATGTATACAGTATAGTAGTAATACTAGTAGAGTATTAGTAAGGGATTTTTGTAGTATTTATAGTAGTAGAGTACTTAAAGGAGTAATATGTAAAAAAAGTAAAGCACAGTATATAGTAAAAATAAAAAATAGACAAAAAAGTGTAGTAAAAGCAATAGTAGTGGGGGTAGTAAAAGTAGTAAGTAATAGTAAAGTAGTATCACAATAGATTTTGTATAGAAACATTAGTAGTAAGTATAAGTATATGGGAGTTAAAAGTAGTAGTAGAGGAGTAGTAGTATAAATAGTAGTATAGAGCATATAATAGTAGTATAGTTAGTAGTAATAGTACAGTAGTATGTAGTACAGTAGTATAGAGTATAGTAGCACAGAAGAAAACACAATAGATAGTTAGTAGTAGTAGTAGTATAGTATATGGTGGGAGTAACGTTTTAGTAGAAGCACAGCAGTAGTATTTGAGTAGTTTATGGTAGTAACTAGGGTATATAATAGTAGTAGTATAGTGGTAGTATATTGTGGTAGTATAGTATAGTAGCATAAAATAGTAGTAGTAGTAGTAGTGTAGTATTATAGTATAGTATGGGAGTAAGTAGTATAGCAGCATAGTAGTAGTAAGTAGCAGTAGCAGTAGTATATATACTAGTAGTAGTATAGTGGTATATACTAGAAGTATATAGAGTAGTAGTAGTGGTAGTAAGTAGTAGCGTAGTAGAATATAATAGTAGTTAGGGGTAGTATAGTATAGTATAAAAGTAGTGGTATAGTAATACATGCAGCAGCGTAGAATAGTAGTGGTTTGTGGTAGAGTAGTATAGTAGTAGTAGTAGATAGTATGGAGAATAGTAGGAGTATATAGTAGTAGTATAGTAGATAGTAGTGGTAGTAGTAAATAGTAATACTGGTATTTTATATATAGCGTAAGCATAGAGTAGTATTCAGTAGCACAGAAAAAATATACAGTAGAGTAAAGTAGTATAGTATATGGTGTAGTAGTAGTATAGTAGTAGTAGTAGAGTAGTAGTAGCATAGTAGTGAGTGTAGAGCACATAGTAGTAGTAGTAGAGTGGTATAGCAGCAGCAGTATAGTAGTAGTATAGTAGCAGTTTGATAGTAATATAGTAGCAGCAGCACAGAAAAATGTAGAAATAGAGTACAAGTATAGTAGATATAAGTAGTATATAGTAGTAGCAGTGTATAGGATATAGAGGAGTAGTAGTAGTAGTAGTAGTAGTAGTAGGTTATTTGTATAGTATAGTAGTAATACAGTGGAGTATAGTAGTATCGTAGCACATAGTAGAAATAAGTAGCGCAGTATAAAGTAGTCAGTAGTAGTATAGTAGTAGAGTAGTGGTGGTATAGTAGAGTAGTAGTAGTATAGTATGTAGTAGTAGTGCAGCAGTAGTATATAGTACATAAAAGTAGGTAGTAGTAGAAAAACAGCATAGAGTAGTAGTATAGTGTACATAAATAGTATGTAGTAGTAGAGTATAGAGCACAGATGTAGTAGAGTATATATAGTAAGTAGTAGTATTTTAGAGAGTATTATATATAGTAGTAAGTAGTATGTAGTAGTAGTTTGAAAAGTAGTAGTAGTAGTATAGCAGTAGTAGTAGGGAGTAAGAGTAATTTTAGTTTTTAGAGAAGTAAGTAGTAGTATAGTAATAGTATTAGAGTATAGTAGAGCAGTAGTATATAGAGTATATGTATAGAGAAAAGTAGTATAGAGTAGTAGAGTATAAAATATAGTATATATAGTAGCACAGCAGTAGTAAAGAGTAGAAAAAAAAGCCAATAGTAGTAGTAGTAGTAGTAGTATAGTAAGTAGAGAGAGTAGTATAAATCAGTAGTTAAAAGAGTAGTATTTGGAAAAAATTTGAGCTAGTAGTAGTAGTAAGTAGTAGTAGAAGTATATAGTAGTAGAAATAGAGAGTAGAAATTAGTAGTAGAGTAGTTAGTAGTAGTAGAAAAAGTAGTAGATAGTTAGAAATAGAGCAATAGTAGTAGTAGTAGTAGTAGTATATAGTAGTAGCAGAAGTAGTAGTAGTAGTAGTATGTATATTAGGAGTAGTTAGGTTATAGTAGTAGTAGAGTTTTGTAAATAGTAGTAGTAGTTTGTAGTAGCACAGAGTAAAATAGTAATAGTAGTAAAAATAGTAGTATAGAAATAGAGAAGTATATAGTAGTAGTTAGTATGTAGTAGTAGCAGCGATAGTAGAGTATAGTAGTAGTAGAGAGTAGTAGTATAGAGAGTAGTAGTAGTAGTAGTAGTATGTAGCACAGTAGGATATATAGTAGGGATATACAGCAGTAGAGTAGTAGTTAGTAGTATAGTAGTAGTTTGTAGTAAAATATAGTAGTAGTAGTAAATAGTAAAGGCATTTAATAGTAGTAAATAGTAGTAGTAGTAGTAGCAAATAGTAAATATAGTAGAGCATAGTAGTATTTAGGAGTAGTAAGATTTGAAAAGATATAGTAGTTAAAATAGTATAGCCAGCAGTATATAGAGTAGTAGTAAATAGATTTGAAATATAGAAGTAGCAGCCAGAAGAGTATAGTAGTAGATAGAGTAGATAGCAGAGTAGTATTTGTAGTAGAGTAGTAGTATTAGTAGTAGTAGTATCAGTAGTAGTAGCAGTAGGTTTGTAGTAAAATATCATAGTATAGTAGTACAAGTAATAAGTAGTAGTAGTAGTATACAGCAGGTAGTAGTAGTAAAAGTAGTGGGGGTAGTAGTAGTAGTATAGTAGCATAGTATAGTAGTAGTAGTAGTAGTAGCAGCAGCAGAGTATAGTATAGTATAGTAGTTAGTAGTAAAAGCAGCATAATATAGTAGAAGTATAGTAGATGAGAGAAATTTTAGTAGTATAGATAGTAGTAAGTAGTAGGTAGTTTTGTAGCATAAATATAGGAGAGTATAGTAAGCAAGTAGTGAAAAGGGAGTTAGATAGAGTAGGGGAGTACAGCAGTAGTATAGAAGTAGTAATAGTAGAGTAGTATAGTAGTAGAGCAGTAGTGTAGTAGTAAATAGAAATTTAAACAGCAGAAAGGAGTAGTAGAAGTAGTATATAAAATATAGATAGAGTAAAAGAGTATAAAAAAAATAGAAGTAGTATAGTAGTAAAATAAATAGTATACCGCAAAAAAACCCGTATATAGAGTAGTAGTATAGTAACGTATTTGTATAGTAATGAGTAGTAGTACAACAGAGTATAGAAGTATAGTATAGTTTAAAGGGAGAGTAATTGTAGTAAGTAAGAGTAGAATAGCAGCAGTATTAGTAGTTAGTAGTAGTATAGTAGAAAAAAAGTAGTAGTAGTAAAGTAATAGTTAGTAGATTAGTAGAGCAGCATAAATAGTATAAATAGTTAGTAAGAGTAGTATTTGAAATAGTTAGTAGAGAGAGTAGTATATAGTAGTATGAAAAGGGAGTATATTTGTATATGAGTAGTAGAGCAGCAGTAGTGTAGTATAGAGAGTAGTATAGTAAGAGTAGTAGAGATAGTAGTAAGTATAGTATATATAGAGTAGCAGCAAGTAGAGTAGTTAAAAATATTATAGTAGTATAGTAGTAGAGGGATATATAGAGAGCACATATAGTATAGAGTAGTAGTATAGTATAATATATTAGTAGCAGCAGTAGTTTAAATATAGTAGTAAAGAAAATAGTAGTAGTATAGAGTAGTAGAGAGTAGTTAGAATGTTTTTAATAGTAGTGTAAAAATTTTAGGAAATAAATAGAAGAGATTCCCGCCTTTTTTTGATGTAGGGGTTTTAGTTTTTTAAAAAATTGTAAAATTTTTAAAAAATGAGAGCGCCTTAAATTTGGGGTAAATAATAAAAATATTTTGGGGGAAATTATATGGGGAAAATTGTTTTTTTTTCAGAGTGTGGGGGAAGAAAAGTGTTTTCGCAATAAAAAGTTGGGGGAGTTAAGGGGTTTAACAGGCGTAAAAAGGGTTTTCGCGATTTTTGTGTTGTAAGTTTTTTGTTTTAACAAAAGAGAGAAGAAAAAAAGTTTAGATTTGTTAAACCTGAGATGGGTTAAGTATTATTAGTTTGTGATTTAAAAATAAAAGTATTTGTTGAAAATAGTCTTTTAAAGTAACTTTGTTGTGTTTGAACATTTATTAAAATTAATTTAAAACCCTTTTGCGGAACTTTTAAATAACCAGGGATGCTTAACGGTTGAAAAATGCCAAATTCAAAAATATTTTTAAGAAATTTTTTCCCCTTCTGTAGGGTTTTTTTCATTTTTTTCCCCTTTTCCAATTTTTTTGCTTTCCCCCAACCCCCAAGTGCCTTGGCAGTTCGTGGAAAAAACAAAGGGATTAACCTCGTTATCTTTCTCTGCATATTTTCCAGCGTATTTATGTCCATTCTGTAATACGATACCAGACTTACCCAAGGAAATAGAAAGCTGAAGTATAACTTGAGGACCCTGTTATTTATACTTTTTGATGTAAAACCAAGAATTCAATTAGCTTTATTACGAACCCTTATGCACTGTTGTCTTGGCTTAAATTACTCCCAACCAAGACTTTCCTGTCTTTTTTTTTCATTCACTTTTAAAATCTACATTGTTTAGTTCATAGTGCTATAGTTTTTCCATTTCTCCGGGAACAAAATTTTATAATTTTTCTATTAAACTGCCCTGACGCAACACCGCAGCAAACAACCCATCCAGGTTTATTTTGTAGTTGTGAATTAATGGTTCATTAAACCGACAAGTTGATAAACGAGACACTTGTGCAATATTTGAGTAAATTGATTCTGGAAACATTTTGCTACTCAGTAACTTCTTTTAGTCCAATCAAAGAAGGGTGGAAGATGGGGAGGAAATGAGTAATCAGTCCCTCACCTGGAATCGATCTGCTCAGTCCATGATGGACTGAACATATCGATCCAGGCTGAGGGACTGATTACCTCATTCTCCCAAACTTTCACCGGGCCCTCTCTATACTGGACTGAAGAGCCCCGTTTCCCGAACAAAGATACCCAAACGTTGCATAAGAGCCCCATTTATTATTCGGTAGCTGTTTAGTTCCCTCTCGAACCCTTTCGAGGTTATTTTAGTACATCGGCAAATTACATATATCGCTTTTGATTCCCCCATTTAAGCGGTTTTAATTTTGAACAAAAAGGGGGCCCGTAGACCCC
>NW_026508817.1:12500-14200 GCF_026875155.1 Cherax quadricarinatus
CGCTAGTATCTTCCTGTGTAAAAACTGAGAGGAAGTATGTGTTAAAAATTCTACACATTTCCTTATCACTGTCAGTGAGCTGACCCGAGGAACTTTTGAGTGGGCCTATCTTGTCCCTGATCTTACTTCTGTATACCTGAACCAGATATATATATATATATGTCGTGCAGAATAGGTAAAACTGATCCAACAGCAAGAACTCATTTAAAATTAAATCCTTCCTAAAATTTTCTCTTATATGTTTAAAGTTATATTTTTTTCATTTATGTTAATGTAAAAATTAATAATTTTGTACCAAAAGAACCTTAGAAAACTTACCTACCTTTATTATAACAAGCGCAATTAATTTAGCCTAATCCAACTAAATATATTTTAGATAAGTTTACAATAGTTTAATAATAAACAAACACAATGAAATATTTTTTTTCTCGTTAGGTTGAAAGTGATTTTTGCGAAATTATTGCATTCACAAATTTTCTCTTGCCTTATTCGGTAATAAGAGTGTTGCTATTTAAGCCAAAATCGCAAGTTTTACCTATTCAGCACGAAGGCACGACACACACACACACACACACACACACACACACACACACACACACACACACACACACACATATGTGAACGACATGACGGAAGGGTTAGACTCAGAAGTGTCCCTGTTTGCAGATGATGTGAAGTTAATGAGGAGAAATTAAATCTGATGAGGACCAGGCAGGACTTCAAAGAGACCTGGACAGACTGGACACCTGGTCCAGCAAATGGCTTCTCGAATTTAATCCTGCCAAATGCAAAGTCATGAAGATAGGGGAAGGGCACAGAAGACCACAGACAGAGTATAGGCTAGGTGGCCAAAGACTGCAAACCTCACTCAAGGAGAAAGATCTTGGGGTGAGTATAACACCGAGCATGTCTCCGGAAGCACACATCAATCAGATAACTGCTGCAGCATATGGGCGCCTGGCAAACCTGAGAACAGCATTCGATACCTTAGTAAGGAATCATTCAAGACACTGTACACCGTGTATGTCAGGCCCATACTGGAGTATGCAGCACCTGTTTGGAACCCGCACTTGATAAAGCACGTCAAGAAACTAGAGAAAGTACAAAGGTTGCGACAAGGTTAGTTCCAGAGCTAAGGGGAATGTCCTATGAAGAAAGATTAAGGGAAATCGGCCTGACGACACTGGAGGACAGGAGGGTCAGGGGAGACATGATAACGACATATAAAATACTGCGTGGAATAGCAAGGTGGACAAAGACATGATGTTCCAGGGAGGGGACACAGAAACAAGAGGCCACAATTGGAAGTTGAAGACACAAATGAGTCAGAGAGATAGTAGGAAGTATTTCTTCAGTCATAGAGTTGTAAGGCAGTGGAATAGCCTAGAAATGACGTAGTGGAGGCAGGAACCATACACAGTTTTAAGACGAGGTTTGATAAAGCTCATGGAGCGGGGAGAGAGAGGGTCTAGTAGCAACGGTTGAAGAGGCGGGGCCAGGAGCTAGGACTCGACCCCTGCAACCACAAATAGGTGAGTACAAATAGGTGAGTACACACATATATATGTATATGTCGTGCCGAATAGGCAGAACTTGCGATTGGCTTAAATAGCAAAAGTTCATCTTGCCCTATAGGCAAGTGAAAATTTGGTAGCAAAAATTTTGCCAAAAACTTCTGAACCCAACGAAAAAAATATTTC
>NW_026508818.1:0-12409 GCF_026875155.1 Cherax quadricarinatus
AAAAAATTTATTACAAAATAGAAGATTTTGATTGCTTTCATGACGAAAAGTCCCTTGAAATTGCACTCACAGTAGCGAAAATGTTCTATTCTTTAGTGAAGCTCAAGAGTAAACAAATGACGTCACCGTCTCCGCCTGCCAGTCCAAATTCCAGTACGGAGTCAAGAATGGATTGACATTATTTATACAATTATTACAATAATGCAGTAGTCTGCATAACAGTAAATGTTTCATTTTTTTTTTTTTTGTGAATAAAAATTCCAAATGGTAAGCAAGAGTAATATAAGAGGGGCCTGTAGTCGTGACTAATGAACAGAGAAAATGTTATTTTAGTGCCAGGAATGTCTACATTGTTTATTCTGGACCCCATTTTGAAATTGGCATCTGTTGAAATTTGTGTGAAATCGGCCAAATTGCCAATTTCTGACCACTTTATTGGGTAGTTGAAATAAGTGAATGGGCTGTTTCTTGTACTCAGTTGACAGACTAGAAGTAAATAAGCTTATTCAGGTATACACAAATACAGTTACATAGATTATCATACATAGCAGTGTATGTATAGAGAACCTAGGATAACCCAGAAAAGTCAGACAAAGTGACTTATTTCCAGTACCTGGCTTGGGCTTTGCCATATATGATTTTTTGGTAAATATTTTTTTTTCTCAGTCGTTTGTTGGGCTATCTCATTGAAACTTGGGCAATGTATGATGGAAAGATGCTTCTTAACGTACAACAAAAATAAAAAAAGACGGACGATAAATAAGGGAGTTCACTTCTCAGCCAATAGCCGCCTCTTTGCAGTATATTTCGTGTGGTTTTTATGGTTGTATTCTCATTTTTTTGGACTCATTGATAGAATGGAAGATATATTACAGAAATAGACATGATTTTGATTGCTTTCATGATGAAAAGTACCTTGAAATTGAGCTCAAGTAGCGGAAATGTTCGATTTTTGCTGATGTTCAATGAACTGTGTAAGTCAAGTTGGTTAATTTTATTAAGTGTATTCTAACTTAACCACTCTGTAATTCGGCAAACTCAGCAATCCGGCACACTACAGGTCCCAATGATGCCGGATTTGTGATGGAGGACCTGTACACACAAACTGACACTTACATAAGAACATAAGAAAGGAGGAACACTGCAGCAGGCTGGTGGGGTTTGGCCCATACTAGGCAGTTCCTTTACATGTGGGAAAAAGAACTTATTACAGTTCAGGACATTTATTAAAGGAAACCTTCGCCACTGAGTGGCTTCTTCAGTGGATGATTTATGGATGGGAGGAGGGGAGAGGTGGATGTTGTTAATGTTCAGAAGGGGAATTCCCTTTCCATTAGGACAGAGATAGCACGTCCTTTTTCCAGGGTTTACTTTCCCGTCTTATAATACCACTAAGGACCAGCTTGAGCCACTGGACTCCTGTCGCACAACAAATCTGGTCCATAGAGGCCTGTACTCCCATTCCTTATGACTTTCCTAAAGTGGGTCACAACATGTCAGTGTAATAGTCACCAGCACGGCTTGCAATAGCTTGTGTGAGGGTGAATTTTCATCAAAAAGGATTTGCACTTCAAGCCACTTTGCACTATTTCCTTAAATCTTTGAAGTAGGCAACTTCTTCAATTTCTCTCTCCCTTTCCCTGAAGCAGTTTCCACAGTGTGGCCTTCTTGCTGTTGCAGATGCTCTTGCAGCCATCAGGTGGTTAGTTCTTCATTGTTCCTCCTCCACCAACCTTCCACATCCTCTCCTCTCCACTAACCTCCAACCCCAAAGGACTTCCCCACTGCCACATTGATTCCACAACTGCATACACCTCTCGGGTTAGCCTCAAATCCTTCCAAAATCCCGTTTGTCTACACATTTTTGGCCACAGTTTCTTTCCAAGTGCAGAGTTCAAGGTCCCTCTAGTCACTTCCCCACATCCAACCTTACCTAAAATGTTGACAAAATTGAGTGTGCTAAAATGATCTCTCAAAACTCTCTTAGAGTCAATTGAGTTCTGAGGTCACTACAAAGCACTTTCACCTTTTGAAGTTTGGCAATGACCCTGGTCCATGGCTTGCAGGAGAGGATGGTATTAGGAGGCAAAAACTTGACCTTTAATGAGCCAAGTCCCCAGAAAGCACTCCTGCCAAGTCCTGAAGGATGAACCAGGAGCACTGTCTAATACCAGGAGGCACTTAAGGTCATAATTAATTTTCCAGAGGTAATATTTTCACAGTGGGGGGCAAATGCATGGTGTAACCAGTCATCGAAAAGGTCTCTAGTGGACCGCAATGCCTTACTGTTTGCCCTTCACATCACACAAAATTAGAGCCTTGAGACATTGTTCGCCTGAACACTCTGGGAGTTTCAGAGTGATACACACATAAAGGCTTCACATTGCAATCACCCACTAGAATTTACCACACATACAAGAGAGTAAAGCCTGTCTTTCATAGTGCTTATGTCCTGGGAGTGCCTTTTCCTCCTGAGTAATGTAAGGTCCCTGTTTGCATTTTCTTCCAAAACAGGCCTGTTTCATCACAATTAAACACTTGTTCAGGATTCCGTCCTTCACTGTCCTATGAACGCCTGAATTCATGCACATATTTTTTCAGCCGCTTTTTGGTCCGAACTGGCAGGCCTCACCATGCCTTATCACACTATGTATGGCACTAACGATTCCCTAAATCTCTGAAAACCAAAACAACCTTTGCTGGCCTTAAATTCCACATCACATCACCACTAGTTGCAGGCATTTTTTCTAATTAAATCTTCATGCCAACTTCCTGCCTATTCCACATATGACGCTTGAGAGATGCTATCTCCTGCTATCTGTTTTTTTTCTTTAATCCACACCAATAACATCTCTCAACATCGTCGAGTTACTTGCAATCTTCTTAATTCAAAACAAGTTGCAAACCCTTTTGCAAGAACACTTTCCTTGATTGCGTTTTCCTTGGGCCACAATAGCCGATGGTTGATTGGGGTTTCATATACAACCTGGCCAGCTTGGAGACAACGCAACTCACTTTCGTAGGCTGGGTATGGAGGGGCAATTATCCTCTTTCTTCATATGCCATAATAATTCTCACCCTTTTTCTGTAGGTTTGCAACAAAAAAGCTTTCTTGGGGCCCATGGTGACTTATTTTGCAGGTACAATCACTAATAACACTGTGATAATATGAAATGTTCCGATTGTATGCTTGGATGCGACCGCAGTGGCTGGCTTTTAAACACTGGCACCCACGGGACAAGTGAGGTGTGCTCAGGCCACACATGACGCAACTCGAAAACAATCGCGTTGGGTGAGTTTTTTAGTGCTAGCCGAGTCAAAATTTTTGCGTTAAAATGTATCGCTAGCTGGATTTAACGTTAGGTGATGCCATCATTAGCTGAGGGTCCACTGTACTTGCAGACTAAGGATTTAACTTTTGACAAAGTAGTGGTGAAGCTAGAGGCACTGCGATTATTGTTGAATGAAGGGAGAGATCGCATAGTGGAGAATTCAATACAACAGGCACTTCTGAAATGTGAGAAGTATGGTTTTCCAACAGAGAGAAGAATCAGGTTAGAGAAAAGGATGGCAGGGGAGCAGGCAAGAGATTCCGGACTCACTCTACAGGAAGAAAACAAGAGGAGGGTGATGTTGGAGTGCACTGCTCGTATTCATAATGAACTCGAGATGCAATCAAAAGCAATCAAGGATGTGGCAGCCATGTTGTGTGGGGGTTTTCCCCCCCCAAAAACTTCAAATGAAGAATCTTTGTGCAAGGGCTAACTGAAAATTGTGAGGTGATGGCTTCAAGACTCAAGACTCATGGCTGCAAGAATGAGCTCATGCTTGAAATACCAAGATTAAGGGGGCACCTGTAAGCTGCTGATGTTGATTTTGGACTGCATTGGATGCACTAACATTCATAGCTGAATGGGATTTCATTGAATCTCTTCCAGCTCTCACACTCTGCCTGAGGTTGTTCCTTACTATGTGTGTTTTTGTGGCTTCTTGTGAAAGGAGTTTCTCCAAGTTGAAGTTGATTAAAAACCTATTTAATAGTCCACAATGAGTTATCTATCGAATCTCCTGACTTAGCTAATGTTATCCATAGAAAATGGGTCAGTTGACAGCATTGATTTTGATGGATAGATGATTTTGCAGGATTGAAGGCAAGGAAATATACGATCTGATTCACTGAGATGTTACCTGTACTCAAGGTCAAATCGGAACTAGTGTTTCTCTGATGTTGCAACTCTTTTTTCTTTATTTTTCAAGTATTTTTTTTTTTTTTGCATTGTTGAAAATGAATAAATGTAGGATCTGTTACCTGCACTCATAGTAGTATACAGTGGACCCCCGGTTAACGAACTTTTTTCATTCCAGTAGTATGTTCAGGTGCCAGTACTGACCGAATTTTTTTTCCCATAAGGAATATTGTGAAGAGATTAGTCCCATTTCAGACCCCCCCCAAAAACATACACGTACAAACCGAGCACTTACATAAATACTCCTGTCATAATTGGTCGCATTTGTGAGTGATCGTTAACCGGGTCCACTGTATTTGGTCCTAGGTTTTCTTCTTCAATACATATTTTCTAATTACTACGATTTATTTATTTTGTCATTAATATATAGTTGGAGAATATTCTCCTGTTTAGTTTTATGTCATAAAAAACCATCTCATTGCTAAGCCTAGTCACTGGACATGCAGGTAGTGACATAACTGGAGTTTACTCCCCCTCATCCCCCACCCCTGGATTCATGGGGGTGACCAAACCAAAGATATGCCCTGGGTGACACCACCCTAGCAACGCCTCTAGGTTCACCTTTCTTGAGACAGGCAGAGGCCAAAATTTCTATGACTCCACCTATGACTGCAGTCTCAAATTTCAGACACACACACACAACAAATTTCAAGAAAGTTTCCAAAACAGTAGGCATCCTTTCAAAGATACGGTACTATGTACCCCAATCAGCTTCCTAGCTTCTAGCTTTGTACCACTCTCTCATTTAACCCTAACCTCACCTATGGTATTTGTGCATGGGGATCATCCATAGCAAATCACCTTAAGCCTTTTATAACCCAGCAAAAAACTGCCAGTGTGACTATTACTAACTCCCAATTAGACCACAACACTCCACCACTTTACATAGTCATAACTTACTAAATATAACAAAACATCCACACCTTATTATTGTGCATACTACATTCACAGAACACTATACTCTAATTAAAACCCCCACTTAAACTCCTCCTTGATAACTATTTATTTATTTATTAATTAGAACATGATTACATTGAAGTACAACGAAATACAGGGTGGGGGGGTTTTTTTTTTTGGAAGTTAACATGCCAAAGCCCCTTTGTATGCAGAGCATTATGCAGCTTAAAATTAACTTAAGATGTAAACTAAGCATGAATGAAGGGTCTGGAGGGTGTCGGAAGCATTGGGGTTGGTGGATTGTAAGGAGGAGGGGCCGATGTGGTAGAAGGCTCGACTGGTAGAAGATGCCGTGGCTAAGGTGGGTCTCTGCAGATGTTTCTGGTCACAAGAGAAGTACAGAGAAGAGAGTCTGCAGAGTAAATGTGCGAAGTACATAAGTATTCATGGTCCGTGAGGAGTGTGTTAGAGCACTTGATACTTGAAACTGGGGTTAGGGGGAATGGGGGGGGGGGGGGGGGGGTAGGGAGTCGGGGGGCGCCAAGGTAACAGTACGATTACTAAAATAACAAATTTGATTGGGTCCACAGGTTAAAATTTTTATGAGATCAATTATTCAGTAGGAGAGGAGATTATTAGATGGAGAGGTAGAGGTATTGGAGATGGAGGGAAGTAATTTGAGGAATTGTTAAATGTGATGAAAGATAGGGAGCTGGTGATTTCGTGTATAGGGCAAGGAGGAAACACATCTTGTAGGAGTGAGGAAGAGCCAGTTGTGAGTGTGGGGAAGTTCGTGAGGCAGTAGGTAAAATGAAATGGGGTAAGGCAGCTGGAATTGATGGAATAAAGATAGAAATGTTAAAAGCATGTGGGGATATAGTTTTGGAGTGGTTGGTGCAATATTTAATAATGGTATGAAGAGGGTAAGGTACCAAAACAAAAATAAAAAAAAAAATAGGGATTGGCAGAAGAGCAGCATAAGTTCCTTTGTATAAAGGCAAAGGGGATAAAAGAGAGTGCAAAAATTATAGGGGGAATAATCTGTTGAGTATACCTGGCAAAGTTGTATGGTAGAGGTTATTAATGAAAGAATTAAAGTAAACGGAGATTAGGATAGCAGAAGAACAAGGAGGCTTTAGGAGAAAGGTAGGGGGGAGTGTGGACCAGGTGTTTACAGTGAAACAATAAGTGAAACAGTATTAGATAAGGCTAATGAGGTCTTAGTGGCATTTATGGATTTGGAAAAGGCGTATGACACGGTGGAGAGGGGGGACAATGTGGAAGATGTTGCAGGTTATTGTGTATGAGGTATATTACTGAAAGCAGTGAAGATTTTTACGAGGATAGTGAGGCTCAATTAGAGTATGAAGAAAGAGGGATAATTATTTTCCCGGGGGGGAAAAGTGAGTAGGCCTTAGACAAGGATGTGTGATGTCACAGTGGTTGTTTATATACTTAATAGATGAGTTGTAAGAAAATAAATGCGAGGGTCTTGGCAAGAGCGTGGAGTTAAAGATAAAGAACACACAAAGTGGAGTTGTATCAGTTGCTCTTTGCTGATGACACTGTGCTCTGGGAGATTCTGAAGAGAAGTTTGCAGAAGATTGGTGGATGAATGTTTGTAGGGTGAGTGTTTATGGGGCTTATTTTTTTTAAAGCATAGACCCAACATGTATTTATAAGTAACAGTTACTATAATCATACCTAATTATATTGAATTGATGGGACTTTGCTCTAAATGTCAGAGGACTGATCCTCAACCTTAATGAACAGAGAGGGCAGGCTGGGTCAAACCTAATTTTTCTCAATATAATAGGTTATACTATAGACCACAAAACACACAATTTAAATAAGTAGTATTATAAAGTGTATTCTTTGTAAAAGTAACATTTAGTAGGTGTGGTAGAATTGTGGTACTGGAGAATTGTGTTTGGCAACAGTCCTTTTGTTTTGGTGGGAGGAGCTTACCTCTCTCTCTCTCTCTCCCTCTCACTGACTCTCTCTCTCTGGTGGCTGACCTTCACCTGGCAGGATCTCTGGGTCCTTCTCCTATCTTTGTGGGGCATCATGTGTGCTCCGGGGTGAGTTTTTTTTATAATGAAAGATAGGTGAATATAGAATTGATAGGGGAAAAGGGTAGTGGTCCCTTTAAGGATCTGAGGAGACAAAGAACTTTTCCTTGGGGGCAAGGGGGGAATGTATGAAAAGTATTTTTACCAACGCTTTTAATGGGTGTGAAGATGGGTGATGAATTTTGCAGCGAGGAAAAGGCTGGAGCAGTGGAAAGTCAGTCGAGGGAAATGTGGTTGAATATAAGCAAAAAAATTTCGTAGTTTGGAATTAGGAGGAGGTCGGGATTCCCAAAAACGTTGTCCAAGGGCTAGGAAGGTTTTTTTGGGTGGTTTGGACATGTGGGAAAAAATGGAGCGAAACAGAATAACTTCAAAAGGGGGGTGTATCATCTTTAGTGGAAGGAAGGGGGTAGGGGGTCGGCCTAGGAAAGGTTTGGGGGGAGGGGGTAAAGGAGGTTTTTGTGGGGAGGGGCTTGGGACTTCCACAGGATGCGTGAGGTGTTTTGATTGGAGGAATGGAGACAAATGGTTTTTTTTTACTTGAAATGCTGTTGGTGTGAGCAAATAACTTTATAAGGGGTTCAGGGAAATCGGGGGCCCGGGACTTGAGTCCTGGGTGGGAAAAACAGTCCTGCATCGAAGGAGGGTGTTAATGTTGCCCCTTTTAAAAAATGTGTGTAAAGCACCCTCTGGGAAGACAGTGATGGAGTGAATGATGGAAAAGTTTTTTTTTTTCGGGGCCCCCCTTCCTGGGGGAATCGGCCTGTGATAATAAAAAAAAAAAAATTTCATTTATTTATTTGGGTTTGGGTAAAAAAATGATTTTTAAGAAAGACTTGAATTTATAAACAGATTGGTTTCTTTTTTATTCACAGGGAGGAATTCCAGATTTTGAGCCTTTTGTGATTTTTTTTTGCATGGTGGAATGGCATGAGGAATTCAAAGAGTGACTGTCCTTGTGTTATGGGGCATTGTTCTGTTGAGGTTGGTAAGGGGGTTTGAGGGGGGGGTTTTTATCCATTAATTTCTATGTATTATAGGTACAAAAATAGGTATGGATGCTTTGTTGGTAGTAGGTTTAGAGTTTTTAATATTGGGGAGTGTGTGCCTGTATGGGAATTTGTTATCATTGACTGCAGCCCTTTTTTTGGGGAATTAAAGGTCTGAGATGGTTTTTTGTTGTTGACCCCCTGCCAAATTCCATAGGTGAGATAGGGGTAAAAATGAGTGATAGGGGCCCGGGTGGCGACTGAGGAACTATAACCTATCTTCGTAGTTCGGGTACGGCTTGGGAAATTTTTTTTGGAAATTTGTTGTATATGTGTTTGAAAATTTTAGTCTATTGTCAAGTTTTTCTTTGAATTTTCCCTTGTGAGCTTTGTGATAGATATCTGTTTTCATATTTTAAGAGGGGCATCTGTAGCTCATTACCAAACTGAATAAGTAGGCTTTGTCAAGTTGAATTAATTTTTTAGCCTCATTTAGGTAGAATTTTCTGAATTCGGTATTCACATATTGGCTAACATGACTGGGGTCCGGGGAGACAAATTATGTAGTGTCAACACATCTGGGAAATAGTGTGGGTTTGGTAGTTGCAATGCATTTGGGAGGTCATTTTTGTAAACAAGAAAGAAAGAGGGCAAGGACACTTTTCCCCGTGGGACACCAACTGCAATTTGGGTGGGCTGAAAGTTTGTCCCCTTTTGTACACATATTGGCTTCATTTCTGAGGTATACTTTTGTATTGAGGATGCCCCCAATACCATAGTGCGACAATTTCTGTGGAGCAAGTCGTGGGCAACTGTATCACAACTTTACTAAATCAATGAAATTCCCCTGGGGCTTCTTTTTTTTTTTCTAGTGCAGTGTATATTTGTTTTTAGCAGTGTATAAAAATCATATATTTTTATTAGGGGCCCGAACCCCAAACTGACAGGGGTTGGTATTGTGGGGGTAGTAGGAAAACATTAGGTCATGAATTAAAATTTTTAAAAAATTTTTGAGAGACGGGGGGAAGTCGGGTATTTGGGCCCTTAGTGTTCAAATCTGTTTGTCTCCTCCTTTATGGGTCGGGGGGGACCCCCTTTTTGAGAACTGTAGGGAGGGGAGGAAACGATGGGTTTGTTAAAGAGTGTTGCAATGATGGGTGACAGCACTTGTAACATTTTTTGTATATAAAGGGGGGTAAGGGAAAATTTAAACTCCTGTCTTTTTTTTTTAAATTTTGAAAAAAAAGGGAGACTTCGTGGGGTTTTCAGCTAGGAACAGGGTTCGGGTAGTTTACAGTGAGGGTTTTATTTGGGGGGGGTTTTGCGCTTGGGATTTTTTTGGGAAGGTTTTTTCCTATGGTGGGAAATTTTATTTATCTGTTTGCTTTTTCATTGGTGGGGGTTAGGGTTCACTGGGTTTTAGTTCAATTGGCCCTTTTTTGATATCTTTTTTTTTTCCAGAATTTCTGAAAGGGGTTTTCCAGGTCTTTTTTATATCCAATTTTAGTTTGGATAATCTTTCCATAATAAATTTTTTTGCCCTTCTGATAGGCTGGTTAGGTTTGGGCGAGTAACGTTTTTTTTGGGCCTGGTTTTTGACCCTTCTGTTCTGTTTTTGTAAAGGTGCTTTGTGTTTATGGGTTTGAGGGGCGGGTGTTAGCCAGGACTGTTCAGTCTCTTAGCTGCATCGTTTTGTTTTTTAAAGGGCAGTGCTTGTTATGATGTACTGGGGGCTTTTTTAGAAAATTATTTAAACAGTGGGCCCCACTTTTTGTGTTCCGGGGAAGAAAAATTTTGCCAAACATAGGGGCTTTTCGTATAAACATGGACTCGCTTTTATGGTTCTCGCGAGTCGATTCATCCGGGGTGCGTACCCACGGTGTGAGCCGGGGGCACCCATTCTGGCATTGATACCAGGAGGGGAAGGTCCCCTCAGTGCTCCACGAAATATTTCATAAATTTCCCTTTTTTTTTCGTGCTTGCAAGTCTAAAAACTACCATGGTCCAAAGAAAGCTCCTAGTGCCAACCGGGTAAAGAAGGTAAATTTCATTGAATTTAAGAAAACCTCATTTAACAATATGAAAAATGGTACGTGTGGCCCAATTTTCCCGGATTTAAAAAAAACCCACACAACCTTATTTCCATAGTGGGCGAGAAAAAGGAAAAAAAGGATGCGTTTTCAAAGGGGGTAACTATGCTGACAAAAAGAGACCCAGTATGGGGAAAAGGTTGAAATTATTATTGGGGTGGAAAATAGGAACAATTACAGGAGAAATCTTTTACTCGATTATTTGTAAAAGGTAGCAGTTGCTGAAGATTTGGTAAAGAAATGCCTGCAAAAAATGGGGAAGTGAGTGAAATTTAAGGGGACAAAGGCTGGGTTTGAGAGATTTAAGAACCGTATGGCAAACACAGTGTAAGGGATGTGAGGGTGCCAGTTCGGGCCACAAGGCGGCGAAAAATATGTGCATGAAAAATTTCCCGGGTACATAGAGCTAAGGACTGAAACCTGAAAAGTGTTCAATTGTGACGAAAACCTTTTTGGAAGAAAATGCCCAAAGGGCCTTCATTACACAAGAGGAAAAGGCAATGCCAGGACACAAGCCTTGAAAGACAGGCGATGAATGTTCTTGCTAATGCTAGTGGGGGTTTCAAAGTGAAGCCATTACTAGGTACCTTCTGAAAAACCCCCAAATGTTTAGGAAAAAAAAATGTTATGAAGAGTAAATTGGTGTGTTTTGGAAATCTATAGTAAGGCATGGGTCACGAGGGAAATTTTTGTCAAATGGTTCAATAAGTGTTTTGGCCCCGTGTGAAGGAGTACTCCTGGAAAAAAAAATTGGATCTCAAGTGCCTGCTAGTATGGACAATGCACCGCTCATCCTCCAAACTTAGATGACGTAATTTCGAGGAGTTTGGTTCATCACAGAAATTCTTGCCCCCGAATACCACTCCTCTCCCCAACCCAGGACCAGCAGGTTATTGCAAATTTTAAAAAACTCTACACAAAAAGCAATGTTTCACAGGTGCTTGACTGGCCCAAACACTCATTTGACCCAAAGGTTTTTGGAGAAAACATTTCGCATCCCCATTCAACCCTTTAGGAGGTTGGGAGGGAGTGCTACCAGGTTTTTTGACCTTCCGGGGGAAAAAACTGTGGCCAATTGTGTCGAAAAGAGGATTTTGAAGGTTTTGGGGGACTGCCCCCTAAGACCCTATGTCTGTTTAAAATCATTTGTGGCACGGGGGATTTTCCAGGGGTTGGATGTGATTTGGGGGAGGATTGGAAGAATTGGGGGAAGCCACAATGAAGAGCTCCCCACTGAGGAGCTAAAGAGTTCAGCAGGAAGAGCAACAATCACAGTCAGAATATTGCTGCAGGGAGGAGGGGGGAAGATGGAAGGGGGTGCCTTCTTCAGAATTAAAGAGATTTTTATATTGGGGTAAAATGAAAGCTTTAGGAGAAACACCCCCCAAACAGGTTGTTGCAACCAGGTTGGCAACTGTACAGTGGACAAAAGTCTGGGGGCCATTTTTAGGGAAGTGTTAAAAACACCAGAAAATACTCTCCCCACAGTTTTTTTGTGAGACGGGGACTCCAGTGCTCTAAAGGGTGGTCCATGGCATTAAAAAAAAAAGAAACCCAACCCCAAAAAACAAATGGTCCTGAATTTTTGATAAAAGGGGATTCCCCTTCCAAATATAAACAATCCACTCTCTTCCCCTCCCCAGCTCCCATCAAAGAAAATCTCCAATAAAGGTAATGTTATCTGTTAAGTTTCATTCATCATTTTCCCCTTGTTTGTTTTGACTACATGCTATTTGATGTTAAAAATTTTTTGTTTTAAAATTTGGGTGTTAGGAAGGGATTAAATTTTATTTACTTATTTCTATGGGAAAAAATTTTTAGTAAATCGTAAAAAATTTTGTTTATGAACGGCTCCAGGGAAGGATTAAAAAGAAAAGAGGGACCCCGTACTTTCATCAAACTGTATATTTCTAGCCGTGTGCCTCAATGGGGTTTTCACTGCTGTTGTGAAAAATCCTCTTCGATATCCCGTTCATCCCCCCAGCAAAATGCTATGCATCTAAAAGGCCCGAAGATTGGAATCATTGCAAACAAACTTGACCCCTGTTGCCAAATCAGTTTAAGCCCAAAAAAGAAAAAACATCATCACCCAAAATTAGCCAGACAACCAAATC
>NW_026508820.1:0-13178 GCF_026875155.1 Cherax quadricarinatus
AGGAACAACAGTGTACCAGCTGGGACTGTGAGGCAGGAACAACAGTGTACACAGCCAGGACTGGAGGTCAGGAACAACGGTTACACAGTAACTGTGAGGCAGAACAACAGTTACACAGGGACTGTGAGGCAGGAAAAAAACAGTTAAAAAGTAGGCCCCTGTGAGGTCAGGAAAAAAGTGTACCGCTGGATTGGGGTCGGAACAACTTACACATAGGACGGGTCTGGAACAACAGTGTACCAGCTAGAGAACTGATGAAGGTCAGGAACAACAGGTACACAGCTAGGACTGTGAGGTTAGGAACACAGTACACAGCTAGGACTGGAAGGTCAGGAACAACGTGTACACGTAGGACTGAAGGTCAGGAACTCAGTGTACACAGCTAGGACTGTGAGGTCAGAACAACAGTGTACACGCCAGGGACTGTGAGGTCAGGAACAACAGTGTACACAGCTAGGACTGAAGGTCAGGAACAACAGTGTACACAGCTAGGATTGAGGTCAGGAACAACAGTTACACAGCTAGGACTGTAGGTCAGGAAACAACAGTGTACACAGCTAGGATGAAAGGTCAGGAACAACAGTGTACACAGCTAGGACTGGAGGTCTAGGAACAAAGTGTACACACTAGGATGAAAGGTCAGAACAACAGTGTACACAGCTAGGACTGAGGTCAGGAACACAGTTAACACAGCAAGACTGGAAGTCAGGAACAACAGTGTACAAGAAGGACTGAAAGGTCAGGAACTACATGTACACAGCTAGACTGAAAGGTCTAGGAACAACAGCGTACACAGTTAGACTTGAGGTCAGGAACAACAGGTACACAGCAAGGACTGAAAGGTCGAACAAAGTGTACACAGCAAGGACTGAAAGGTCAGGAACAACAGTGACACAGCAAGGACTGAAAGGTCAGGAACAACAGTGTACACACTAGGACTGAAAGGTCAGGAACACAGTGTACACAGCTAGACGTGAGGTCAGGAACAACAGTGTACACAGCTAGGACTGAAAGGTCAGGAACAAGTGTACAAGCTAGGACTGAAAGGTCAGGAACAACAGTGTAACAGCAGACTGAAAGGTCAGGAACAACAGGTACACAGCTAGACTGAAAGGTCAGGAACACAAGTGTACACAGCTAGGACTGAAAGGTCAGGAACAACAGTGTACACAGCTAGAGACTGAAAGGCAGGAACAAAGTGTACACAGCTAGGACTGAAAGGTCAGGAACAAAGTGTACACAGCTAGACTGACTGAAAGGTCAGGAACAATGTGACACAGCTAGGACTGAAAGGTCAGGAACAACAGTGTACACACTAGACTGAAAGTCAGGACAAGTGTACACAGCTAGACTGTGAGGTCAGGAACAACAGTGTACACAGCTAGAACTGAGGTCAGGAACAAGTGTACAACAGCTAGAACTGAGAGGTCAGGAACAACATGTACACAGCTAGACTGTAGGTCAGGAACAACAGTGTACACAGCTAGACTGTGAGGTCAGGAACTAAGTGTACACAGCTAGAACTGTGAGGTCAGGAACAACAGTGTACACAGCTAGAACTGTGAGGTCAGGAACAACGTGTACACAGCTAGGACTGAGGTCAGAACAACAACAACGGAGAAGACGCGGAAGTGACGACAAGCAAACTGGACAGCAGCCAAGGGACTAAAGTTACACACTACCATACACCTGTTAACACAAAGTACAGCTTACTGATTGTTCAACACAGTTAGTCTAGTGTCACAAAAACACGATGACACAGTGTTGAACGTGGTCACAAACACATGACACAGTGTTATGTCAAAATCGGTGACAGTGTGCGGGGTACAAACAATATGACAGTAGTTACGATGTTACAAAACAATACTGACAGTGTTACGGTGTAACAAAAACTAGTGGCAGTGTTACACGTGTTAACATTAACACTGGGACAGTTTTTACCGTGTTACAAACACTGGTGTCAGTGTTACGTGTTACAAACACTGAGTGACAGTGTTAAAGGTCACAACACTGGTGACAGTGGTGCGGTGTTACAAACAATGGTGACAGTGTTACGGTGTTACAACACTGGATGACAGTGTAAAGGTGTAATCGGTTGTACAAACAACAGTGGACACTGTTGACGGTGTTACAACATAGTGACAGTTTACGGTGTCACAAACATGTAGTGACAGTGTTACGGTGTACAAACACTTGTGACAGTGTTACGGTGTCCACAAACACCGATGACAGCGTTCGGTGACACAAAACGTGACAGTGTTAGTTTCACAAACACTGGTGCACAGTGTTGAGGTGTCTACAACACTGCTGACAGTGTTACAGGTATCATAAACACTACTGACAGTGTTACAGTATCACAAACACTGGTACATGTGATTACGAGTGTATCAAGCATCTGACAGTGATTACAGTAGTCAGAAACACTGCTGACAGTGTTACAGTATCAAAACACTGTGACAGTGTTCGGTAGTCACAAACACTGCTGACAGTGTTACGTTAATCAAATCGCGTGACAGTGTTACGTTCAAAACACTGCTGACAGTGTTCGTATTGAAACACTGCTGGACAGTGGTTACAGTATCAAAACACTACTGACAGTGATACAGTATCACACACTGCTGACAGTGTTCAGTATCAGAAACACTGCTGACAGTGTTACAGTATCAAAACACTGCCTGACAGTGTTACAGTATCAAAACACTGCTGACAGTGTTACAGTATCACAAACACTGCTGACAGTGTTACAGTAATACAAACAGCTGCTGACAGTGTTACAGTATCAGAAACACTGCTGACAGTGTACCGTATACAAACACTGCTGACAGTGTTACAGTATCACAAACACTGCTGACAGTGTTACAGTATCAGAAACACTGCTGACAGTTTACAGTATCAAAACACTGCTGACAGTGTTACAGTTTTATCAGAAACACTCTGACGTGTTCAGATACAACAATCGACAGTGTTCAGATCAGTAAACACTGCTGACAGTGTTACAGTAATCAGAAACACTGCTGACAGTGTTCAGTATTCAAAACACTGTCTGACATGTTACCAGTATTCACAACACTGCTGACAGTGTTACAGTATCAGAAACAACTGCCTGACAGTGTTACAGTTCAGAAACACTGCTGACATTGTTTGCAGTATCAGAAAACATGCTGACAGTGTTACAGTATCAGAAAACACTGCTGACAGTGTTGCAGTATCAGAAACACTGCTGACAGTGTTACAGTATCACAAACACTGCTGACAGTGTTACAGTACACAAACAACTCCATGACAGTGTTACAGTATCAGAACACTGCTGACATGTTGCAGTATCAGAAACACTGCTGACAGTGTTACAGTATCAGAAACACTGCTGACAGTGTTGACAGTATCACAAACACTGCTGACAGTGTTACAGTATCATCAAACACTGCTGACAGTGTTACAGATCACAAACACTGTGACAGTGTTACAGTATCAAAACACTGCTGACAGTGTTACAGTATCAAAACACTGCTGACAGTGTTACAGTATCACAACACTGCTGACAGTGTTACAGTATCAAAACGCTGCTGACAGTGTTTACAGCATCAAAACACTGATGAGTGTTACAGTATCAGAAACACTGCTGACAGTGTTACAGTATCACGAAACACTGCTGACAGTGTTACAGTATCACAACACTGCTGACAGTGTTGCAGTATCAGAAACACTGCTGACCATGTTCAGTATCACAAACACTGCTGACAGTGTTACAGTATCAGAACACTGCTGACAGTGTTGCAGTATCACAAACACTGCTGACAGTGTTACAGAACACAAACACTGCTGACAGTGTTACAGTATCAGAAACACTGCTGACAGTGTTGCAGTATTAAAACACTGCTGACAGTGTTACAGTATCACAAACACTGCTGACAGTGTTACAGTATCACAAACACTGCTGACAGTGTTACAGTATCAGAAACACTGCTGACAGTGTTACAGTATCAGAAACACTGCTGACAGTGTTACAGTATTAAAAACACTGCTGACAGTGTTACAGTATCAGAAACACTGCTGACAGTGTTGCAGTATCAAAACACTGCTGACAGTGTTACAGTAATCAGAAACACTGCTGACAGTGTTACAGTATCAGAAACACTCTGACAGTGTTACAGTATCAGAAACACTGCTGACATGTTGCAGTATCAGAAACATTGCTGACAGTGTACAGTATCAGAAACACCTGACAGTGTTAGCAGTATCCAAACACTGCTGACAGTGTTACAGTATCACAAACACTGCTGACAGTGTTACAGTATCACAAACACTGCTGACAGTGTTACAGTATCAGAAACACTGCTGACAGTGTTACAGTATCACAAACACTGCTGACAGTGTTACAGTATCACAAACACTGCTGACACGTGTTACAGTATCAAAACACTGCTGACAGTGTTACAGTATCAGAAACACTGCTGACAGCTCCTGACACTGTTAACAGTGATAACATATGTTCACTACTCAATATATTTACTAAAAAGAATGACTTTATTTTTTTTACACAGATGAATTTTACAGGATAAATAAGAGGTGTTAACTACCTGAGCTTATGTCAAAGTTGAGCTCTATCTCAGGTATACTACCCCCAGGATGCCACCTACAACACTCGACTAACACCAGGTACCTTCTTACTGCTAGGTGAACAGGGGCAGCAGGTGTGAGGAAACATGCCCAACGTTTCCACCAGGCGGAATCGAACCACGGACACTCAGTATGTGAGCCCAGCGCGCTACCAACTAAGCCACTGGACACTGCTGCTCTGTGGTTTACCTTCAAGTACTGTATTGTAGCATCTAACAGTACAGTCTGTTTAAAACACATCTACATCAACAATATCCAAGTAACTGGTCAAAGTACTAGTGCGGTTAACCTTGCAGCACTTCCGCTGACACCAACATCACAGAACTTCCGCTGACACCAGCACTCACAGAACTTCCGCTGACACCAACACTCACAGAACTATCCGTTGGACACCAACACTCACAGAACTTCCGCTGACACCAACACTCACAGAACTTCGCTGACACCAGCACTCACAGAACTTCCGCTGACACCAACACTCACAGAACTTCCGCTGACACCACACTCACAGAACTTCCGCTGACACCAACACTCACAGAACTTCCGCTGACACCAACACTCACAGAACTTCCGCTGACACCAACACTCACAGAACTTCCGCTGACACCAACACTCACAGCACTTCCGCTGCACCACACTCACAGCACTTCCGTGACACCAACACTCACAGCAACTTCCGCTGACACCAACAACTCCGCCTTTCCGCTGACACCAAACACATCCAGCCCTTCCGCTGACACCAACACTCACAAGAACTTCCGCTGACACCAAACACTCCAAGCACTTCCGCTGACACCAAACTCACAGAACTTCCGCTGACACCAACACTCACAGCCTTTCCGCTGACACCAAACTCAAAAGCCCTTCCGCTGACACCAACACTCACAGCCCTTCCGCTGACACCCAACACTCAAAATCCTTCCGCTGACCCCCAACACTCACAGCACTTCCGCTGCACCAACACTCACAGCCTTTCGCTGACACCAACACTCACAAATTTCCCGCTGACGCCACACTCACAGCACTTCCCGCTGACCCCAACACTCACAGCACTTCCGCTGAACCAACACTCACAGAACTTCCCACTGACACCAACACTCACAGCCCTTCCGCTGACACCAACACTCACAGAACTTCCGCTGACACCAACACTCACAGCCCTTCCGCTGAAACCAACACTCACAGACTCCGCTGAACCAACACTCACAAAACTTCCGCTGACACCAACACTCACAGCACTTCCGCTGACCCCAAACACTCACAGCCCTTCTGCTGACACCAACACTCACAGCCCTTCCACTGACACCAACACCCCACAGCCCTTCTGCTGAAAACCAACACTCACAGCACTTCCCCTGGCACCAACACTCACAGCACTTCCATGACCCCAACACTACAGAACTTCCCCTGACACCAACACTCACAGCACTTCCCCTGACACCAACACTCAAGCCCTTCCGCTGACAACCAACACTTACAGAACTTCCGCTGACACCAAACACTACAGCACTTCCTGCTGACCCCAAACCACTCACAGCCCTTCCGCTACACCACACTCACAGAACTTCCGCTGACAACCAACACTCACAGCCCTTCCGCTGACACCAACACTCACAGAACTTCTGCTGACACCAAACACTCACAGCCCTTCTGCTGACACCAACTCCCTGAGTTTATGTAAAAGGGTTGAGCTCTATCTCAGGTTATACTACCCCCAGGATGCCCCCTTTACAAACATCGACTAACACCCAGGTCCCTTCTTACTGCTAGGTGAACAGGGGCGCAGGTTTTGAGGAAACATGCCCAACGTTTTCCCACCAGGCCGGGAATCGAACCACGGACACTCAGTATGTGAGCCCCGCGCTACCAAACTGGGACAGCTGCCTGTGGTTTACCCTTAAGTCGTAGTCATTACCCGTACAGTCTGTTTAAAAAATTACATCAACAATACCAAGTAATGGTCTTTTGTGCGGGTTAACCTTGCAGCACTTCCCCTGCACCAAAAACTCACAGAATTCCGCCCCAGCACCCCCGAATTTCGCGACACCAACACTCAAGAAATTCCGCTGACCCAAAACTACAGAACTTCCCCTGACACCATCACCACAGATTTTGCGACACCGATACGAACTTCCCCGACACCACATCACGAAATTTTGCTGAACCAGCACCACAGAACTTGCTGACCCAAACTCACAAAATTTGCTGACACCCAACTAAAAGAACTTCCGTGAAAAACCTAAGAACTTCCGGAACCAAACTCACAGACTTCCCCTGCACCCCAAAAAGATTCCCGACAAACACTCAAGACTTGCGAACCAAAATCAAGCCTTTCCCGCCCAACACTCACAGCCTTCCCCTGAACCCAAAACTCACAGAACTTCCCCTGCACCAACATCACAGCCCTTCGTGAACAAACATCACAGAACTTCCCCTGCACCCCCACTCACAGCCTTTCCGCTGACAAACACTCCAGCCCTTTCCCCGACACCAAACTCCAGCCCTTTTGGACCCAACACTCACAGCCCCTTGCTGACACCAACATCACAGCACTTCCCCTGACACCCCAAACTCCACCTTTCCGCGACACCCAAAACTACGAAATTCCGCTGCGCCCAAATCCAGCCTTCCCCTGAACCCATCCCGCACTTCCGCGACACCAAAACTCACAAACTTCCGTGACACCCAAAATAAGTTTCCGTGACCCCAAATACAGAACTTCCCCTGACACCCAAAACTACGCCTTCCCCTGCACCAACCTACAGAACTTCCCTGACACCAACATCACGAAATTCCCTGACACCCAACATCACGCATTTCCCCCGACAAAAACCCTTTAAAACCTTTGCTGACACCAACATCACAGCCCCTTTATGCACCCAAACTCACAGCCCTTTGTGACACCCAAAACCACACACTTCCCCCGGCACCAACACTCAAGCACTTTCCCCCTGAAACCCAAAACTCACAGAACCCCCTGACACCCAAAACTCCGCTTCCCCCGACACCACATCACAGCCCCTTCCCCTGAACCCCCAAAACCCTTTCAGAACTTCCCCCGACACCCAAAATACAGACTTCTGCTGACACAACACTCACAGTTCCCCGACACCCCACTAACTTCCCCCTGACCAACACTCACAGCTTTTGCTGACACCAAACCACAGCCCCTTTTCTGACACCAACACTCACAGTTTTTGACACCAACACTCACGAACTTCGCGACACCAACCTCACGCCCTTCCGGACCCCCCTACACACTTTCGTGAACCCCCCGATTCCCCTGAAACCCCAAAACTCACAGACTTGCACCCCCCAAACACAGCACTTCGTGACCCCCCAAATACAGCATTCCCCCTGACACCCCACCACAGACTTTTTTACCCAACACTCCAGACTTCCGTACCCAACTACAGAAATTCCCCGACCCCCAACAATCACAGAAATTCCCTGACACCAAACTCACAGACTTCCCCTGGGCACCAAAACTAAAGAACTTCCCTGAACCCAAAACTCACAACTTCCCTGACACCAAAATCCCCCCAAACTTCCCCCCACCCCAAAACTACAGACTTCCTGACACCCACCCCCCACTTCCCCTCACCAAAACCCCCAGAACTTCCGCTGACAAACTCACAGAAAATTCCCCTGACACAACCCAAGAATTCGCTGACACCCAACAAAACAGCCTTCCCTGACAAAACCAACCAACCATCCCCGACTTCCCCTGACCCCAAACCCGCTCACAAAAATTTTCCTGCCCAACATCCCGAATTCCCCCGACGCCCAACCTCACAGAATTCCCGACCCAAACACTCCCAAAATTCCCGCACCAAAACTACAAAATTCCCCCGCGTCAAATCACGCCTTCCCGCCCCTTTATCGTGGTGAAGTTTTAATTAAATTAGCTTTGAGGGTCGGCTTTGATGAAAGAACACCGGGGCTTGGGAGGAACAATGGCTTTAGGTGGAAAAAAAACGGCTTTGGGTGGAACAATTGAGTTTGATGGATAAATCGAGCTTTGAGGATGGAACATGAGCTTTGGGTTTTTTAAAAAACAAACTTTGAGGGGAACAATTGAAAATTTGAGGTGTGGCGATCCTGCTTTGTTGGGAAAAATCAGCTTTGAGGAGGAAAAAAGGAATTTTAAATGGAAAAAAGCTTTGGGGTGGGAAAAAAGGGGCCCTTTGAGCGAAAATGGAGTTTGAGGGTGGAACAATGGAGCTTTGGGATGGAACAAAGAAATTTGAGGGGGCAACAATGGGGTTTGAGGGTGGAACAATGGGGCTTTAGGATGGAACAAGGAGCTTGAGGCTGCAAAATGGGGCTTGAGGAGAAAAATGAGTTTGAGGTGGAACAATGAGTTTGAGCTGGAACAATTGAGGTTCCGGGCCACCCAGAACAATCATTTTGATCGGAAATGGTTTTGGCAGGACCTTTGGGTTTTGGTCGGGGTTTTCCCCCCCCCCCATCGCGGTTTTTTTTGACCTTTGTGTCATTTTTAGCCGGGGTTTTGGCAGGGGGACGCCGGGGTTGTGATGCACGGTGTTGGGATGCACGGTGTTTTTGGCGGTGTTGTGATGACGGGTTTGCAGGTGTTGTGATGCAGGGTTGTGATGCACGGTTTTGAGCACGGTGTTTTGAAAAACCCGGTGTTGTGATGCCCCGGGGTTGGGGACGGGGGTTTTTGATACGGTGTGATGCCAGTTTGTGATGCCGGTTTTTGTGATGCACGGTTTATGTGCAGGTGTTGGTTTGGGTTTTGTGAGGGGGGCCCCCTTTTGTGGCTGGTGTTTGATCACGGGGTTTGATGCCCTGTTGTGATCAGGTGTTGTGTGCACGGTGTTAATTTTAAGCAGGGGGTTGTGATGCAGTTTGTGATGCACGGTGTTGGAGCCCGGGGTGATGCAGGTGTTGTGAACACGGTGTTATGATGCACGGTGTTGTGATTTCGGTGTTTATGCAGGTGTTGGAAGCACGGGTTGGACCGGTGTTGTGATGCCCCGGGGTTGTGATGCACGGTGTTTTGATGCCGGGTGGATGCACGTGTTTTTGCACGGGTAAAGCACGGTGTTGGATTGCGGTGTTGTATGACGGTGTTGTGATGCACGGTGTTTTGATGCACGGGGTTGTGTCCGGGTTTTTGATGCCAGGTTTTGGGGATTTATTGGGGTTTTGTGATGCCGGGTGATGCACGGTGTTGTGATGCCGTGTTTGATCATGGGGTTTTATGCCGGGGGTTGTGATGGCGGTTGTGATGCCAGGTGTGTGGGCTTTGTGATGCGTGGTGTTGTGATGCACGGTTTGTGTGCACGGGGTTGTGATGCACGTGTTTTTTTTCCGTGTTTTGAAGTGGTGTTGTGATGCCGGTTGTTATGTGCGGTTGTGTGCACGTTTTGTGAGGGTTTTGGATCCGGTTTTGGTGTTTGTGATGCACGGGGCTGTGATGCCCGGGTTTTGTGTGCAGGGGGTTTTGGGAATTTTTTGAGGGGTTTGAGCAGGTGTTGTGATCACGGGGTGTATGCCGGGGTTTTTGATGCATGGTGCTGTATGCCGGGGTTTTGATGTGGTGTTGTGAGGGGCGGGGAGGGGTTTTTGATTTCGGTTGTGATGCACGGGGCTGTGATGGCGGTTTGGAGCCGGTGTGTGATCCGGTTTGTGAGGGCCGGGGTTTTTGATGCCGGTGTTTTGATTTTTGGGCACGGTGGTGGATGCAGGTGTTGATGCCGGTGTGTGCCGGGGGTGTGATGTGCGGTGTTTTGATGCACGTGTTGTGTGCCACGGGTGGGTTTTGTTTTATGCATGGGTGTTTGGGTTTTAGTGGGGTTTTGAGCCGGGTTGTGTGACGGTTGTGATGCAGGGTTGGAGCCGGTGTTTTAACGGGGGGGATCGGGTGTTGTGATGCACGGGTTGTTGGGTTTTTGCACGGTGTTGTGAAGCGCGGTTTTGTGATGCCGGTGTGTTTTCCCGGTTTGATCACGTGTTGGTGGCGTGGTATGCCGGTGTTGTGATGACGGTGTTTGATGCATGGGGTTTGTGTGCAGTGTTTTTGATGCAGGGTTTTGATCACTGTTGTGATGCAGGGGTGATGCACGGTGTTTTGATGCCCGGGTTGTGATGCACGGGGTTGTGATGCCGGTGTTTGGGGGCCGGTTTGAAGCGGTGTTGTGATGCAATTGTGAGCCGGTGTTGGATGCCGGGGTTTGATGCACGTGTTGTGAGCACGGGGTTTTTGATGAAGGGGGTTATTTGGGGGGTTTTATGGGTGTTTTTATGCAGGGGGTTTTTGAAAGCCGGGTTGTGATGCACGGGGTTGTGTGCCGGTTTTGTGATGCGGGGGCCCGTTTTTGGGACGGGTGATGCACGGGTTGTGTGGCCCCGGGGGTGATGGGAGGTTTGAGCAGGTGTTTGATGCCGGTTTGTATTGGGGGGTTGTGATGGGAAACGGGGGTTTTGATGCACGTTTGTGATCAAGTGTTTGATGCCAGTGTTTGATGTGGGTTGTGTGCCGGTGTTTTGATGGCGGTTTGTGATGCAAGTGTGTGTGCCGGTTTTGTGATGGGGTGTTGTGATGCAAGGGTTGTGATGCCGGTGTTTTGATGCACGTGTTGTGATGCAGTGTTTGACAGGTGTTGTGAGCATGGTGCTTTTTGGATGCCGGTGCTGTGTGCACGGGTTTTGGATGATGGGATGGATGCCGTGTTTTGAGGGGGTTGTGATGCACGGGGTGATGCGCGTTTTGTGAGCATGTGTTTTGATGCCGGGTTTTTGTGCCGGGTTTGTATGCCGGTGTTTTGGGTGCAGGTTGTGATGCACGGGGTTTTTGGTGAGGGCGGGCTGTTGTGTGCGGTGTGTGATGCCGTGTGGATGCAGGTGTTTTGTGCGGGTTTTTTTGATGACTGTTGTGTGCCGGGGTTATGAGAGGTGTTTGATGGCGGGGTTTTTATGCACGGTGTTTTGAAGCTGGTGTTGTGATGCACGGGTTTGAGCCCGGGGTTTGATGCCGGTTTTTGTGATGCACGGTGTGTGATGCACATTGTTGTGATGCCCGGGGGACCGGTGTTTTGGGGTTTGGGGTTGTGATGCCGGTGTTGTGTGAGGGTTTTGGGTGCCGGGGGGCCTTTGTGATGCGCGTGTTGTGATGCAAACTGGGGTTTTGATGCAAGTGTTTTATGCAAATTTTTGGTGCCGGTTTTAAAGCGGTGTTTTGGATTTTTGTGCGGTTTTTGATGCCAGTGCTGTGATGCGCGGGGGTTTTTGATTTGTTTTGATGCATGTGTTGGGGGGTTGCCCTGTGTTTGTGATGATTGTGTTTGGTAAAGGGGCTGTGACCGGGTTTTTGTGATGCATGGTGTTTTGATGCCGGTTTTTTGGTTGGGGGTTTTGATCACGGTGCTGTGATGCCGGTTTGTGATGTGGTGTTTGTGATTTTTGCCGTGTTTGTGATGAGGGGGTTGTGATGCCGGTGCTGGAGCACGGGGGTTTTGATGCTGGTGCGTGAGACGGGGTTTTTGATGAGGTGCTGTGAGCAGGGGTGGAAGCAGGGGGTTTTATTTTTTGCGTGATGCCCCCTGGTTGGCTTTTTGTAGGGGTTTTGATGGCGGTGTTGTGAGCAGGTGTGTGATGCGCGGTGTTGGGATGGCCCGGGTTGTGATGAGGTGCTGGTGCAGGTGTTATGCAGGTTTGAGCGGGTTTGTGTGGGTGTTTGTGCCGTTTTTGTGGCAGTGTGTGTGCTGTTGGGTGCACTGTGTGATGGCAGTGTTTGAGGGGTTTTGATGGGGGGGTTTGGATGGCCCCCCCCCCTTTGTGTCGGTGTTGGGGCAGGTGCTTTGATTTTCTTGTGGGGGTTTTTGATGCCTGTTTTGGGGTAATGGCGGGGTTGTGAGCGCTGGTTTATGGGTGTTTGGGCCCGGGTTGTGATAAAGGGGTGAAGCCTTTTTTGGTTTGTGATCCGGTGTTGAGATTGTTTTGGTGCTGTGATGCACGGGGTTTGTCAGGGGTTTTTGATGCTGGGGGTTTGATGCCGGTGTTTGATGCCGGGGGTTTTTGATGCACGGTGTTGTAGCAGGTGTTGGGGCACGGGGGTTTAAGCAGGGGGTTGTGATGCCGGTGTTTTGATGCCGGTTTGTGATGCGCGGTGTTGTGATGCCGGGTTGTTTGGGGACGGTGTTTTTTGGGGTGGTTTTGAATTTTTTGCGGTGTTTTATGCCTGTTGGAGCAGGGGTTTTGTGCCGGGGTTTTGATGCAGGTGTTTTGATGCACGGGGTTGGCACGGTTTTGGAGCCCTTGGTGTCCCTTGATGCCCCTTTGGATGTGCGGTGTTGTGTGCCCGGTGTTGTGATGCAGGTGTTTTATGCACGTTTTGGATGGCGGTTGTGATTAACGGGTTTTTTTGAGCCAGGGGGTGCCGTGTTTTTGATGCCCCTGTTTGATGCAGGTGTTGTGATGCAGGTGTTGTATGTCGGGGTTTTGAGCACTGCGTGACCGGGTTTTTTGATGCTGGTGTTTTGATGCCCGGGCTTTTGGGGCCGTTTTGGATGTTGGGGTTTGGTTGTTTGATG
>NW_026508821.1:0-41940 GCF_026875155.1 Cherax quadricarinatus
AGATTCTTTTTGGGAAAATTTAATAATATAAATATTTTGACAATAAAAAAGAATACCCCCTTTTGGTTATATAAATTAACCCTTTTTTAAAATTTAATAGAATTTGGGAAAAATTTTAAATAATACACTGGAAAAATAAAATTTTTAAATTTTTTTGGTAGAATAGTTTGTGGGGTGAGTTTTGCAAAGGACCTATCCAAGTTGGGTCGGCGCGCGCCCAGGTGTTTAAACCGTTGTGGGATTGATAGTAGGTGCGGGCCAACCCCTTAAAGTTTCCCTTGGATGTTTTGGGGGGCCTTTCCCCCAATATTTTTTCCCTTGTAATTTTGGATTTGGTAAACAAAAGCGCTTGGAATTTCTCTATTTTTTCAAAAGTGGGTTTTGCATTTTTCTAAAATATCACCTGTTACTGTGATCTTTTTGCACCACCCCAAAACACCCACCACACACACACACATATATATATAATATAAAATATATATAAAATATATATAAAAAAACATAAAAATCACACAAGGGCTGGGGCCCGGGTGGGGGGTTAAGGATTCCGGGAAAATTTAGAAGCTAAGAGCAGCTGTTGCAAACCAGTTTTTTTAAATTTTTTTTTTAATTGTAATGGGGCACAAAAAATGGGGAAACGGATAAATTTTGGAGCCCTCTGTTGGCCACTGTTTTTCATTTTTTAGTTTCACCCTATTCATTACCCTGTACGGAAATTTCCCCAGCACGACCCAATCTTGGGGAATAAATTATTTAAAGATAAAAGGTAGATAGTTGCTACGTGCTCCCGTTTTCTTGTGTGGGAAGCCAATTCTCAGTGCCCCTTCTATTTTTCCCCCAAGAGTGGCCCCTCTGCAGGGGTTGGCCCATGTACAAAACGTAATGCTTCCCCCCTTCCCCCCCATGTGGAAGATTTTTGCTGAAATGACAGATCTGTCCAGGAGGGGCCCAGGCGAAAATTTAAAATCGACTTCGGGGGGTTTCTCCTTTCTGTCTTTAAAGGGTCCTTTGTGAGCCCGGGGGGAAAGGCAATTCCAAGGGGAATATAGTCGGGGGCCCCCCCATAATGATCGAATGGGGGATTTGTACCCTTCTATCGAGCAAATGCAAGATAGGGTAAAAAAGTGCAAAAAAATTTTTCCTGGCCGCCTTAAATTGCGGGTTTTTTCACCGTACCCTTTTAAACCATTTTTGGAATCAAACTTCCCCCTAAAGGGGTTTATAAAATGCCCAACCGGGTACCAACACTCCCATTCATTTTTGCACTGTTCCAGAAATTAAAAACATAGTCCCCGAGCCCTTTCATTTTTTTTCCCTCAAAACCCCAAGAAATTTTTTTGGGCCTTTTTTTTTTCCCAGGCTGGGGGTTTTTTGGTAACCGAGTTTAGAATAAAATTTCCTCTTTTTGCTAAAAAAACCCGGGGGTAAGGGGGCCGTCGAATGGGCGGGATTTTTTGGGATGCCCTTAAAAGGTCTTTGATTGAAATCCCTAACAATGCACATATATTTTCTTGTTGACTCTGCCCCAAATTGAGAACTACACTTAGAAAAATTTCGAAGATAATCAAAAAGGAGGTACAGTGCGGGACCCGGCCCGCCCTCCTAATGCTTTGCGGGTTTTTTTTCCGAGGGGGCCCTGGTGCCATACTTTGTCAAAAGCACTGAAATTTGTCCGTCCCAGAACACTGCTGAAAAGGATTCACCCATTTGACGGTGCCCAAATAGTAAAAAGGTTTTAAACAGAAAAAAGGGGCGCAGAAAAAAACCTTTTCCTTTGAAGTCAAAACGACAGTCACAAGGAAGCGAATGGTAGTTTAAAAAACGCTGTCATCTGCAGCGGTTTATTTTCAAAAAATTTAACGGGGGAAAACACTTGCGGTAGTTGCTGATTTTGCGCTCTGCTTTTCTTTTTATAAAAGGGGACTAAAAATTGCCTTTTTTTCCACAAAAAAGGCCATTTACCGTGTAGGCATTTTCTGATGGGAATGCAAGTTAGGGGTGATACTAGCTGGTTGCACATCAACTTAGCAATCCGGGCTCCCTCTGTCTGAACCCTACCCTTTTCTTGGTCCGGGGAATAAAGGGAAGATCCCTTTTTCATTCTGCCTTCTTGTAAATTCTGGGCCCTTTTGACAGAGTTCCGCCCCTTTCCCAAAGGGGGTTTTTCTTGCTCTGCCAAGAACGTGTTTCGGCACCCAAAGTATTCCTAAAGAGGGAGTTTTCCCCCTGACTGCTAGAAGATATGGTCCATCCTTTTTGATTTAGAGGTGGAATAATTTCATGGGGGAATAACGATGTCGGTTATCAAACCTGGACCACCTGTTTTTAAACCCCCCCCAACCCCCACGATCCCATTTTTCCCTTTTTGTGTCAAAGGTTCGGAAACACACTAACGGTTGAGAGGAGAAATTTGTTTTTAAGTTTAAAGGATGTGTTCGGTGAAGGCATTCACTTGGAAAAAAAACTTTTCCACCCGTAGCTGGCGAGCCCCCGGCGAAGGGTCACCATTTTCCTTTTTTTCCACAGCCTGATTTGCGTAAAAAATTCTTAAACCCTTTTTTTTTTGGCACCCTTCATTTCAAACCCTTTTGTGATTCGGGATGACCCAACAAAAAAAGGGCCTGGCAAGCGAACTTTCCCTTTCAAATAGATTACCCCTCTTGGTAAAGGGAAAAGGACCCCAATATGAAACGAAAAAGTCACAAAGCTTTTGATGTCAAACACAAAAAAGGAACTCACAAACCCCTCTGTATATTTTAAAGCTAAAGTCACCAATTATTAAAAATTTTGTTGACATTTATTTTGAAGCAAAAAGGGGGACCACTTTTTTCCCATCAGAAATTTTTAAACGGGGTGTGCTTATTTTCCCGTGTAATCTGTACATTCCCACATTCTACCAGGATTTATGCATAGCTTGAAAAATTTAACTTTTTCCTCCTTTAATGACAACATAAATGAGTTTTGGGGAACAAAGCTTTTTTGGGGAAAAGCATAAACCCAAATGCCCTTCTTCAAAATTTGTCGGTCTTTTTTTCACCCATTAATGTATGTCTCCCTGTCTGCCCTGTCTGTCTTCGGGCTTTTTCCCCTTCCCCTCTCTCTTCCTCTTTTTTTCTTTTCTTTCTCTCCCTCTCTTTTTTTTTACACAGGGGTTTTTACGAAGTTAGGTTTTAAGGTTTTTTAAATTTTATTTTTATTTTCTGTATTCGACTGAAAAAAACCTACTTTGTGGGCGAAACGTTTCGAAATAAAGTTCCCAACTTTTGGGATATGTTCTTACCAAACAACAAATGTGTTAGGTAAGATTTTAAAGTTGAGGGTTACCCACATCAACTCATTTGAAACCCTTTTTATTTTTAAAGAGATAAACGGGTGGGAAACAGGGGAAGGTAAAGTCATCTGGGGGCCCGGTTTATTACATCGGGCCCAACTAACTAATTTCCGATATCTTTAAATTCGTATGAACATACTCCAAACCCCCCGTCGTTTAGGTATAAAATGATCTCAGATTTAGTGATTTTTCGAAGAAGTTTCCCATTTTGCTCCCCGTTTGGGTTGTTAAGGTTCACTTCTCGCTGTCCTCGCAGTTTACCTGGGTTTTACCGGGAGGGGGGGTTTGGGGGGTCAACCCCCCCGGGGGCCCTGTCTGGGGGAACCAGGCCTCATGGGGGATCAGGGTTTTAAATCCCAGGCTGCTACTGTTGGCCGCCACAAGCTGCCCTTTACGAACCCACCCCGGGTTTGGCGGGGTACTGACTTTAGGTGCCTGCTAGTGCCTTTTTAAAGGGACAACCGGGGGCCTATTGGTAACCCCCCCTTTTTTAAACGGGGGGCCCAATTAAAAACAGTGTTGGGCCCCTGACACTTATTGTTTTCTCTCTAAATTTACTCTTTGGCGCCCCGGGGGTTTTCGTCGATTCTTTTGTTTTAAAAAGGGAATGTTTTTTCGTAGCAGGTTTAGTCCCAAATTCCCTCCAGGATTTTCCGGGTTTATTTATCAGGGACCCCGCCCCCCGTTTCGGGGAAGAATACAGATAAAAGGACCTTAAAAACTTTTTCCCGAAAGTTTAGGTCCCTTTTTCCCGCACTTGTGTGCCGTGAAAGTTTTTGTAAAACTTTTCCGGGTCTGAAATGTCGCCACCCCTTGAAGGGGGCCGTTAGTGTGCAGCAGTTTTCCCACCCTTTAGAGGGCACAAGGATTTGAAGAGAATTATCATGGGCTTGGCGCCCCTATTTTTGAAGGGTTCTCTTTTATCCATCCTATGGAGTGGGGGCCCAAGTGTGATTTTTTTTCCTTGTATAAAACAGAAAGGTTTAATACAACTCTCAAAAGGGGTTAAAATGCTCTGCGGGGGAAAGGGGCCAGATTTTGCCACGTTGAGCCCACGCGGGGGTTTGAGCCCTTTGCTCGGGTTCCTCTATTCTGTCAAAGCCGCAAAAGAGACGGAGTGGCAGGCAGCCCAAAAAAGATAAGCATAAGGCGAGCGTACTTAAGCTCTTAAAAATTTTTGCAACCTTTTTTACGAGCAGATGTGATATTCTTTCTAAGTTTTTCCCCCCCCCCCTTTTTTTTCAAGATAAAATGTGGTTCTTCATAGTAAATTTTGGGAAACCAAATATCCCCGGAAGTTATCGATTTCATCCCCGGGTTTCCCAGCACCATCCCATTCATTTTTTTCTACCCGCTCCTGCATAACCATAATGTTTCCCTAAAAACCCCAACTTCAACTGTGTTATTTCAGAAGCAAAATGTGACCTACCATTTTTTTTTCCCAGGCTGATAAAGCTGTTTTGGTAACTGATGTAATGGGACCCGCTGGAATTTCCTCTCTTTGGGTAAGTAAAATGTCAGAGTACAGACTCTAAAAATGCAGGAACTCTGGGAGGGGAAAATTAAGAAGGTCATTAAAGTAGCCCATTACGAAAATGGTTTCTTGGTCTGGTTGAAAAGATTTCGCTTACACGGTGGGGTAAAGGGTTTTTTTCCCCGGGAAAGGGGTTTAAAAACATTGGGCTTGTTTCCTTAAGGGGTTTTCCAGGGTTCACCCCATCGTTTTTAATGGACCTGGTTTTTATAGACGGGTGGGTCGCATCCTAGGAAAAAAAATTTACCTAATTTGCCCAAAAAATGCCCCTGCATAACAAGCGGCTTTCAATATTTTAGTATGTCTTTGATTCCTGGGCCCCTGTTACCTTGTAAAAGTACTTTTTGAAATTAAAAAATTATTATTATTATTATTATTATTTATTAAAAAATTTTTATTATTTTTAAATTAAGCACACTTATGGAACACTTGCACCTTTTGATTGGTAAAGTGCAGGGGCCGGTGATTTCTGCCAAAACCCCTGGTCCCAAAACCGGGTCGATGAGCAGCATGCCCAAAGGCTACTAATAGCAAACCCTTAATCCTAATGAGGGTCCACGAAAAGTGGAAAAGTTTTAAACAGCGGGTTTCACCCCAAAAAAGTGATTTTCCTTAAAAGTCAAAATTGGGACGGCCCAAAAGGGAAGCAAGAGATTAGTCGTAAACGCTGTTTTTCGCAGTGAGTTTTGTCTTAAGAATTTTGCCCAAGGGACTGACAAGAATGAAAGAGGTCTGTATTTGGGCTGATTTCTGCTCTGTCCTTTTTTTTGTGAACGAAGACAACATTTGTTTTTTCCCCACAGAGATAGTTTTAGAAAGTGCAAGGCATTGCTGATAAGGGGAGTTAGAGGTGGCGCGGCAATTCTGTACAAAACTCATAAAATTGGGCTCAATTTACCCGGGCCCCCTCAGACTTTTTTTGGGGCCCGGGGGTTTTAAGGAAGAACACTCAACTGCTTTACTCTCACCATGACAATTTTTGACAGTTTGCGGAAAAGCCTGGTGGGTCCCTAGTCTGGGCCCAAAAAATTACATCTTGGTACCCAATGCTCGGCAAAAGGAGGTCACCCCTTCCTTCCCCTCTCTCTCTCTCCCCTCTCCTCTCTTTTCCTCTCTCCCCTCTTTTCTCTCTCTCCCCTTTTCTCTTCTTCTCTTTTCTCTCCTCTCTCTCCCCTTTCTTTTTTCTCTTCTTTTCTCTTTCTCTCTTCTCTCTTTCGTACACTTTTAAAAAAGGTTTTTTTTTTAATGCCCCTTTACTGTTTTTTAGAAGCAAACAGGTGTTCCCTAAAATTCAGCTTTTCCAACCTTTTTTTTGGGGTTAAAAGGGTTTATATAGATAAAAAAACAGAATAAAGTTGGAGTCATCAACGAAAAAAGTAAACGACTTTTTTTCAGGTTAAGTCGTTGTGCTGTAACAAAACAAGTTCCTGACAGGGTAACCCTAAGAATAAATGATTTCGGGTCGTCGATGTTCTGGAGCTGGGTTTGCGGCCAAAATATAGATCTCCCTTACTGCCCGTTTTGATGTGAGCTCTTTTTTTTTGTCCCCGAGGGATCCAAGTGTCGTACTTTGACAGTGTTTTATCTTGTATATGGGGCAGTAAGGGGCCCCCCACATCCCTTCGTGTTGAAAACTTTGGGCCGGGAAATTTGGCCCGGGTCCCGCCCCGGCTGGGTCCAGGAACAGATTCGCGTCTTTCTTTTCCCTTCTTCATTTTTTTAAAAAGGTTTTAATGAAAAAGGGGGGGGGGGGGGGGGAGTCCCAAGAAAAGTGGAGAATACTCAAGGGTTAAGTGTAAATTGTGCCTCAACAGGGCCTCTTGCAAAATCGCCTCGAGCAAAGGAAGAAGCCCCTATTTTTTCAAGATTTTCAAAAGGGTTTTCACAGTCCCGTCCCGGCGTCCCAAAAATCACCCCCCAAAAAAATCTTCAACCCCGGGGGGAAACAACTTTTATTCCCGGGAATTCAACTTCATTCTTACCCCTGCTCCCCAAATTTTCCATCAGCAACAAAGTGCCTGCCATTTAGCAACCCAAAAGTGACCTGCCATCGTTTCCCCAGGCTGATAAGCTTTTTAAACTGGAATTTATGTAAACTTAGAGCACTGGAAATTTTCCCCACTTGGATAAATAAACTCAGAGAACAGTCTCTGCATAGGGAAGAGTTCTGGAACGAGAGGAAAAAAGGCATTGAAGTAGACTTTTATAATAAAAGCCCCAAAAAAAACTTCCCCCCCCCCGTGAGACACGAAAAATAACAGGGTGTCTTGGTGACTGTGCCAAATGAGAAATAAAAAAATTTGATTTTTACTATAATGTAATCATTGATTAGGCCTAGTGCAGAGGGGATGATTCCCCATGCTCGAGGTTTTGCCAAAAAGTCCCCCGGTGCCCAAAACTCGGGGCGGAAAGTACCCCTAATGTCAGGTCAGCAGCAGTGACCCTTTTTTGAAGCCATATTAAAAAGTCCCCAGAAACCAAGGGTACCCAAAAATTCTTCAGTTCTCTCTCTTCTTCCTCTCTCTTTTTTCTCTCTATTTTTAGCCCGGTTTTTAATATTGCCGCACACCCAAACAGCAATGCTAAAACCCCTTGGGGGAAAAAGCAAAAAACCCGCAGAGAATTAAAATGGGAAATTTTGTTTCCTTTTACCAAAAAATAAACTTTGGTTTTTTTCAATTTTATATAGCCTATTAAAAGTATTTAAGTTACGTACAAAGAGGCGAATGCAAGCATGAGAAAAAGGGAAAACAATTTAAGCCAAAGTAAGCCCAAGACATATCAAACCGTAGCGACCATCGGGGAAAGGAAAAACTGCCAAAGTTTTGCGCGAGAAATAAACCCCATCGCCCTTTAACAACTTTCGGGGGGTTCCTTGTGACTGGCCCGGTTTTAACCAAGGTACTGGTATAAAAAGCGGGGGCCCCTTTATCCTTTTTGGCCCCGATACCTGGTTTTATGGTCGGGAGGCAAGGGCTAAAATGGGTGGTGACATTTGCCCAAAAAAATGTAATGTTCCTTTTTCCCGGGGTCTCTCTCTTCTCCCCCTTTTCTCTCCCCCTCTCCCCTCTCCCCTCTCTCTCTCCCCTTCCCCCTCTCTCTCCTTTTCTCTCCTCTCTCCCCCTCCCCTTCCCCTTCTCTATTTGCGCTTAACAGGCTAGTAAGGCCCCGTTTTTAAATATTTTTTTACCTCACTTTGTGAACGAATAATGTTCGGGTCGTCAATGCAAGGGGCCCCCCTTCCCCAGATCTAGTTTTTAGTCGTTAAAAACTCGCGTGATATTTTCGTTTGTGTTGTTTTTGATGGTTGTTTTTTCCCCTTTTAAAATATAGTGGGCTTTAATGACTTTGTTACCATTGAACTCGGATCTTTCCTTTCCCCTTTTTCGTTAAAATGGGGGTCGTGTAAATTTCCTTTACGCCCATCACTGCCCCCTAAACCCCTTTTGGGTTTTTTGCAATGTTTTAATTTCGTGGGAATGGGGTATCCTCTCCCCATTAACCCTTAGTATCCTGTTGTTTAAATCGGGTTTCCCATTATTTTTCTGGTTTGTATTGACGTTTACCATTCTTGAATTTTTTTCTGATTCTTCTTTTTTTGGCCCAAATTTTTCCCAAACTCCATTGGGTTTTTTTATATTTTGCTTTTAAAAATCTTTTAAAATTTTTATAACTTTCCCCCTGGGTGTGCGGGATGAGTGAGAGGGAAGATGTTAAATTTCCGGAGGGAGGGGGCTCAAGGAATTTTTGGATTTTCTTTTTGGAGTTCGAGGGTTTTGTTTTTCTTTTTTATGGGGGGAGAAAAAGGGAAAGGGTTTTTGGAAATAGTAAGTGGGTGGAAAAAGAGTAAAGGGGGGGGGGATAAGAATGAGGAAGAAGTGGGTGAAGAGATGGAGTAAAAGAAAGGGAAAGGGGAAGGGTGTGAGGAAGGTGTTTTAAGGGGAGAATTTTTGGGGTAGGAAAAAGGAGGAGGACAAGGGGGGAGAGCGGAGAAGGAAAAGAAAAAAAAGTATTTGGGAGGGGAAAAATTAAAGGGGGTAGTGTGAAAAAGAGGGGAAAAAGGGGGGATCATTAAAAAAGGTTTTATGGATTAGAGGGAAAAGGGTAGGAATGAATTTTTGAACAGGAGAGAAGGGAGAGAACATTGCTGATTAGGGCATAAAATTAGAAAAAGGGAAAGGAGTACTTTAGTTGACTGTGAAAATGAAAAGTTTGGGACTTTTTGTACACAGTAAGCACAGAAAATAAATACATCCTAAACGCACTATTTGTTGGCACTATCGTAAAGTAACTCTGTGAACTCTTAGAGCTTAGTTTTTCCCTAATTTTTTTCTCATTAATGTTTCAACACAGTTTCACAGTCAATACTGCCATTTTTATACCATACCAGTCCAACACTACAATGCCCAAAAAAACTCTACAAAAATTTGACCATGGCCACAGTAACACAATAAATGGCCCTTTCGCCCCACTACCCGGTGGGGCAAAAAGCATTAAAAATGAACCCCGCGAGATGGTATCATAGTTTCACCGTGGGGCACAGTACAGTTGGCACCATGGCACTCCAAGAAAAAGAGTAACAGCAGTATATAGCATACCCCTAAAAAAGGAATAGTTGGCACCAAAATACATTTTTCAGTACAAAAAAATGTGGCACCCTGGGATACAGAAATATTGAACAAATGGGACCATAGAAAACCACGGGCATTTGAATAGTTGACAACCCTTTTTGTACATTGAACCAGTACCTTTGGGACCATAAAAAAAAAGTGAAAATAGTACATTTAACCCCAATTGGGAACAGTAACCCAAAAACTTTTTTATACCCTTTTATTTCTGACAACACGGCACTTACAGAAGTGGGAAACCGTAGTCACAAAAAAAAGAAAATAGCAATTTGGGAATGGGTTTAAAATCAGCATGATCTCGATGTATTTTTCAAACCCCTTCTTTTCTTATGGAACTCAACAAACTAACCCCGGGCCCGTCACCAGGGAAGGGTTTATATATCAAAGGCGTCAGGATTTACCCATATTTTTAAATTCTTTTTATTGAGGAAGACCTCATTTTTATCTAACTACTTTCAGTTTGGAAATTACCCTTCTTCCAAGAAAGGGGCTCAACACCTTTATCCTTAGTCTTTCCCCAAGGCAATGGTTAATACACCAAGAGGTGAGAGCTGCTAGTGTTCAAAAATCTTTCCCCCAAAAAAAGACCTGATTATTTAGAAAGTCAGAACTCTCAATATCTTGACCCTTTTTTTCCCCCAAGGGGAAAACCTTTTCAATAAACTGCTAGTTTCCCATAATCTCCAGTGACAAAATGTTTTTATACACTAGGGTTTGGGGGGGAACCCCCACACAAGGGAAAACCTCATTTAAATTTGACCTCAGGTCTTTTTATATTTACCCAAAAAAGAGACCTCCACCCTACACGGGCACCTTAATCCCCAAAAACCCTTTTTTGTACATACAATTAAATTATATATATATTTAATATATAAATATATATTTATATAAATATATATATTATAAAATATATATATAATAAAACGTACCTACAAAACATCCACACAAAACATCAGGGGGAGGGTGGGGAGCACCCGGAAAGGAAAAAAGATTATAAATGACAACTAGCATGGATTTTTGGAGGGGGAAAACCTGTGTCACAAAAACCCTTTGGGGTTTTATGAAAAGGAAAAAAAGTAAGAACGAGAAAAGGGGGGGGGCCCATTGCATTTTTGGACCCGAGGAAGGTCTTCGACCCAAATTTTTTCACAAAAAATTATTTCCAGAAGCCCGGAGGATAGGGCGTATAACAGGGAAAGGGGACTGCAATGGATCAGGGGAAAACATGACAGGGAGGAAAAACAGATCTTGGTAAAGAAGAGGTATCACAGTAGGGCCTGTGACGAGCGGGGGCCCACAGGGGTCCCGTCCTAGGACCAGTGCTTTTTTGATATATGTAAATGAATGATTGAAGGGATTTGATCTGAAGTGTCCCCCGTTCGCAATGATTTTGAAGTTTAAAAAGAAGAATTAAATCGGATGAGGAAACAGGGAGGAGTACAAAAAAGACTTGGGCAGGGTGGACACGGGTCAAAAGCAAGGGTTCCCGAATTCAACCCCCGCCCAAAAGCAAAGTCAAAGAAGATTTAGGAAAGGCAAAAAAGACCCCAGACGAGTTTTAAAAACAAGGTCAAAGGGCTGTAAAAAACCCCCTCCAAAGGGAAAAACCCTTTGGGGTTGGCCCGTAAAAACCCGGGCCCCCCTCTCCGGAGGGCCCCACAACCAAATAAAATGCTGCAGAATTTAAAAAAATGGGCCCCTGGGAAGCCCCAAATACGTTTTCCCAACCTTTGTAAGGAAAAACGTTCAAGGCACTGTACAGTGTCTCAGGCCCCTACTGGAATATACAAAAACCCCCCCGTTTTGGGAAACCCACCCGGGCCCAAACATGTAAGAAGTTTGAAAAAGTGCAAAGGTTTTTTCAACAAGGCCCGTTTCCCGGGGCCAGGGAAAAGTCCTTTCGATGAAAGGGGTTTAGGGAAATCGGACTGACGACACTTTGGGGGACAGGAGGGTAAGGGGGGCATGATAACGAAATACAAAAATAAAAAGCCCAGGAAATAGATAAAGGCAGAGAAGGATATTCCCGAGAGGGGGGCACAGAGGGCAAAGGGGTACCAAATTGGGAAACTGAAGATGAACGAGTCCCAGGGATTTAGGAAGTAAATTTTTTTAGTCATTTGAAGGCCCAGAAAATGGAATAGCCTAGCAATGATGTAGGGGAGGCAGGAACCCATACAAGCTTTAAAAACGAGGGTCGGGCCCGCCAGGAAACCGAGAGAGAGAGAGGGGAAAAATACGTTTAAGAAGAGGGGGGGCCCCGAAGCTGAGTCCGAAACCCCCGCAATCACATTAAAGGGGAGTACAGCCCCCCAAACCCAAAAAAGAAATAAGAAAAAGGGGAAAACCCGCAGCAGGCCCCGTTGGCCCATTTCTAGGAGGGCCCTTTTTTCCCAAACCATTTCCCCTAACAGAATATTTTCCAAGCCCAATTTTTAAAAGGGGGACTGAAGCAATACGCCGATAATTCCCATTTACCATGTTTTCAATTTTCCAAACATCTCCATTCCCCCCCTCACTAGGGATTTAATTTTAACCCCCCGGAAAATGACCCAAAGGGTTTTAGCTTCAATTCCCCCTATAGGCAAATGGTTTCCCCAAACAACTAACCCTTTTCCCCTTACATTTCCTTTCCCCTAAAATTAAAAAAGGAAAATTTTAAACCTTTTTGGGGGGTTCCCTGGGGGGTTTTCCTCAAGCTATTTTTAAAACCCGGGGGGTTTGGGGAATTTTACCAAAATTTTTAAAAAAATTTTTCCATATTTGGTTCAATCTTTTATTAACAAAATATTGGAAAAAACTGAAAAAGGTGCACCTATAAACCCCCCCCAAACAAAAAACCACAAACACACCAAACCCAAACCCCACAAACACCCAACACACACACACCCTTTTTCAAACCCAAATCTCCTGTTCTTTGAATTTTTAAACATTAAAAATTTTTTTAATATAATATATATTTTATATTTATATAAATTTTTTTATAATATTTATAATAATATATATATTATATTGTTCCGAAAAGGTAAAACTGGTCCCAATTTCCCAAAAAACCATTTTAAAATTAAGTCCGTTCTGAAATTTTCTCCCTTTTACTTTAAAGATATATTTTTTTAAAATTAAAAAATTAATGGGGTTTTTTTTTTAAAATTTTTTACAAAAAAAATCTTAAAAAATTACCAACGTTTGTAATAAAAGAGCAATTTATTTTAGGGCCTTTCCCAAAATAAAAAATATTTTAAAAAAACATTTACAAAAATTTATTTCAAAAAAAACACAATAGTATATTTTTTTTCGTTATTCAAAAAGATTTTGGCGAAATTTATTGGGGATACCAAATTTTTTACTTGGGCCTATATGGCAAGATGGGGTGGGTTTCTATTTAAGCCAAAAATCGCAAGTTTTGGCCCATTCGGCAGACAATTTTTATAAATTTTTTATATTTATATATAATAAAATAAAAATTTATATATTTATTTATTTATATATAATATTAAAATAATATGCAAGGAATTTGCAAGAGCAGGCGAAATATGCACAAACACTGATCTCTGGCTGAAGGACACGAACCTTGGAACAAGGTACGCAGTGCTTTAACCAATCTACCCACACTGGACCAAATACCTTGGAGTTTCAGCTTGCGCTAGACTTTGATCCAAGGCAGCCAGCCTTCAGAGAGAAGGCTTACGGCTTACAGTTCCTTGCATTGTTAACATCTCTAGTAAGGCTGATGCATGCAGGGGATGAGATGAAAAGCTGTAAGCCTTCTCCCTGAAAGCTGGCTGCCTTGGATCAAAGTCTAGAGCAAGCTGGACTCCAAGGTATTGGTCCAGTGTGGTGAGTTTGGTATAGCACTGCGTACCTTGTTCCAAGGTCCGTAGGTCCGAGTCTCCTTCAGCCAGAGATCAGTGTTTAATATATATATATATATATATATATATATATATATATATATATATATATATATATATATATATATATATATATATATATATATATGGTGCAATTATTTAATAAATGTATGGAAGAGGGTAAGGTACCTAGGGATTGGCAGAGAGCATGCATAGTTCCTTTGTATAAAGGCAAAGGGGATAAAAGAGAGTGCAAAAATTATAGGGGGATAAGTCTGTTGAGTGTACCTGGTAAAGTGTATGGTAGAGTTATAATTGAAAGAATTAAGAGTAAGACGGAGAATAGGATAGCAGATGAACAAGGAGGCTTTAGGAAAGGTAGGGGGTGTGTGGACCAGGTGTTTACAGTGAAACATATAAGTGAACAGTATTTAGATAAGGCTAAAGAGGTCTTTGTGGCATTTATGGATTTGGAAAAGGCGTATGACAGGGTGGATAGGGGGGCAATGTGGCAGATGTTGCAAGTGTATGGTGTAGGAGGTAGGTTACTGAAAGCAGTGAAGAGTTTTTACGAGGATAGTGAGGCTCAAGTTAGAGTATGTAGAAAAGAGGGAAATTTTTTCCCAGCAAAAGTAGGCCTTAGACAAGGATGTGTGATGTCACCGTGGTTGTTTAATATATTTATAGATGGGGTTGTAAGAGAAGTAAATGCGAGGGTCTTGGCAAGAGGCGTGGAGTTAAAAGATAAAGAATCACACACAGGGTGGGAGTTGTCACAGCTGCTCTTTGCTGATGACACTGTGCTCTTGGAGATTCTGAAGAGAAGCTGCAGAGATTGGTGGATGAATTTGGTAGGGTGTGTAAAAGAAGAAAATTAAAGGTGAATACAGGAAAGAGTAAGTTATGAGGATAACAAAAAGATTAGGTGATGAAAGATTGAATATCAGATTGGAGGGAGAGAGTATGGAGGAGGTGAACGTATTCAGATATTTGGGAGTGGACGTGTCAGCGGATGGGTCTATGAAAGATGAGGTGAATCATAGAACTGATGAGGGAAAAAGAGTGAGTGTGCACTTAGGAGTCTGTGGAGACAGAGAACTTTGTCCTTGGAGGCAAAGAGGGAATGTATGAGAGTATAGTTTTACCAACGCTCTTGTATGGGTGTGAAGCATGGTGATGAATGTTGCAGCGAGAAGGCTGGAGGCAGTGGAGATGTCATGTCTGAGGGCAATGTGTGGTGTGAATATAATGCAGAGAATTCGTAGTTTGGAAGTTAGGAGGAGGTGCGGATTACCAAAACTGTTGTCCAGGGCTGAGGAAGGGTTGTTGAGGTGGTTTTGGACATGTAGAGAGAATGGAGCGAAACAGAATAACTTCAAGAGTGTATCAGTCTGTAGTGGAAGGAAGGCGGGGTAGGGGTCGGCCTAGGAAGGGTTGGAGGGAGGGGGTAAAGGAGGTTTTGTGTGCGAGGGGCTTGGACTTCCAGCAGGCATGCGTGAGCGTGTTTTGATAGGAGTGAATGGAGACAAATGGTTTTTAATACTTGACGTGCTGTTGGAGTGTGAGCAAAGTAACATTTATGAAGGGATTCAGGGAAACCGGCAGGCCGGACTTGAGTCCTGGAGATGGGAAGTACAGTGCCTGCACTCTGAAGGAGGGGTGTTAATGTTGCAGTTTAAAAACTGTAGTGTAAAGCACCCTTCTGGCAAGACAGTGATGGAGTGAATGATGGTGAAAGTTTTTCTTTTTCGGGCCACCCTGCCTTGGTGGGAATCGGCCAGTGTGATAATAATAATAAAAAAAAAATATATATATATATCTAGGTAGTAGGTTGGTAGACAGCAACCACCCAGGGAGGTACTACCGTCCTGCCAAGTGAGTGTAAAACGAAAGCCTGTAATTGTTTTACATGATGGTAGGATTGCTGGTGTCCTTTTTTTCTGTCTCATAAACATGCAAGATTTCAGGTACTTCTTGCTACTTCTACTTACACTTAGGTCACACTGCACATGCATGTACAAGCATATATATGTATATATACACATCCCTCTGATTTCTTCTATTTTCTTTCTAGTTCTTGTTGTTGTTTATTTCCTCTTATCTCCATGGGGAAGTGGAACAGAATTCTTCCTCCGTAAGCCATGCGTGTTGTAAGAGGCGACTAAAATGCCAGGAGCAAGGGGCTAGTAACCCCTTCTCCCGTATAAATTACTAAATTTAAAAAGAAAACTTTCGTTTTTTTTTTTGGGCCACCCTGCCTTGGTGGGATACGGCCGGTTTGGTTGAAAAAAAAAAAATATATATATATATATATATAATATAATATATATAATATATATATATATAAATATATATATATATATATATATATAATATATATAAATATGCAAGGAATTTCGCAAGAGCAGGCGAAATATACACAAACACTGATCTCTGGCTGAAGGAGACTCGAACCTACGAACCTTGGAACAAGGTACGCAGTGCTTTACCAATCTATCCACACTGGACCAAAACCTTGGAGTCCAGCTTGCACTAGACTTTGATCCAAGGCAGCCAGCTTTCAGGGAGAAGGCTTACAGCTTTTCATCTCATCCCCTGCATGCATCAGCCTTACTAGAGATGTTAACAATGCAAGTAACTGTAAGCCGTAAGCCTTCTCTCTGAAGGCTGGCTGCCTTGGATCAAAGTCTAGCGCAAGCTGGACTCCAAGGTATTGGTCCAGTGTGGGTAGATTGGTAAAGCACTGCGTACCCTTGTTCCAAGGTTCATAGGCTCGAGTCTCCTTCAGCCAGAGATCAGTGTTATATATATATATATATATATATAATATATATATATATATATATATATAATATATATAATAATATATATATATATATATATATATGTCGTGCCGAATATGTAAAACTGGTCAATTAGCAAGAACTCATTTAAAATTAATTCCTTTCTGAAATTTTCTCCTATACGTTTAAAGATATATTTTTTCATTAATGTTAATGTAAAAATTTATAATTTTGCACCAAAAGAATCTTAGAAAATTTACCTAACCTTATTATAACCAAGCGCAATTTATTTTAGCCTAACCCAACTATATATATTTTTAGATTTGTTTACAATAATTTAATACTAAACAAACTCAGTGAAATATATTTTTTTCGTGTATGTTCAGAATGATTTTGGCGAAATTATTGCATACACAAATTTTCACTTGTCCTATATGGCAAGATGAGCGTTGCTATTTAAGCCAAGATCGCAAGTTCTGCCTATTCGGCACGACATATATATATACTATATATATATATATATATATATATATATATATATATTATATAATATATATATATATAATATATATAATATATATATATATTAAGCACACTGGCCGATTCCCACCAAGGCAGGGATATCCCGAAAAGGAAAAACTTTCACCATCAATCACTCCATCACTGTCTTGCCAGAAGGGTGCTCTACACTACAATTTTTTAAACTACAACATTAACACCCCTCCTTCAGAGTACAGACACTGTACTTCCCATCTCCAGGACTCAAGTCCGGCCTGCCGGTTTCCCTGAATCCCTCCATAAATGTTACTTTGCTCACACTCCAACAGCACGTCAAGTTTTTAAAACCATTTGTCTCTATTCACTCCTATCAAACACGCTCACGCATGCCTGCTGAAAGTCCAAGCCCCTCGCACACAAAACCTCCTTTACCCCCTCCCTCCAACCTTTCCTAGGCCGACCCCTACCCCGCCTTCCTTCCACTACAGACTGATACACTCTTGAAGTCATTCTGCTTTGCTCCATTCTCTCTACATGTCTGAACCACCTCAACAACCTTTCCTCAGCCCTCTGGACAACAGTTTTGGCAATCCCGCACCTCCTCCTAACTTCCAAGCTACGAATTCTCTGCATTATATCACACCACACATTGCCCTCAGACATGACATCTCCACTGCCTCCAGCCTTCTCCTCGCTGCAACATTCATCACCCATGCTTCACACCCATATAAGAGCGTTGGTAAAACTATACTCTCAAAACATTCACCTCTTTGCCTCCAAGGACGAAGTTCTTTGTCTCCACAGACTCCTAAGTGCACCGCTCACCCTTTCCCCCTCATCAGTTCTATGATTCACCCCCATCTTTCGTAGACCCATCCGCTGACACGTCCACTCCCAAATACCTGAATACATTCACCTCCTCCATACTCTCTCCTTCCAATCTGATATCCAATCTTTCGTCACCTAACCTTTTTGTTATCCTCATAACCTTACTCTTTCCTGTATTCACTTTTAATTTTCTTCTTTTACATACCCTACCAAATTAATCTACCAACCTCTGCAACTTCTCTTCAGAATCTCCCAAGAGCACAGTGTCATCAGCAAAGAGCAACTGTGACAACTCCCACTTTATGTGTGATTCTTTATCTTTTAACTCCACGCCTCTTGCCAAGACCCTCGCATTTACTTCTCTTACAACCCCATCTATAAATATATTAAACAACCACGGTGGCATCACACATCCTTGTCTAAGGCCTACTTTTACTGGGAAATAATCTCCCTCTTTCCTACATACTCTAACTTGAGCCTCACTATCCTCGTAAAAACTCTTCACTGCTTTCAGTACCCTACCTCCTATACCATACACCTGCAACATCTGCCACATTGCCCCCCTATCCACCCTGTCATACGCCTTTTCCAAATGCACAAAAACCTCTTTAGCCTTTTCCAAATACTGTTCAGTTATATATTTCACTGTAAACACCTGGTCCACACATCCTCTACCTTTCCTAAAGCCTCCTTGTTCATCTGCTATCCTATTCTCCGTCTTACTCTTAATTCTTTCAATAATAGCTCTACCATACACTTTACCAGGTATACTCAACAGACTTATCCCCCTATAATTTTTGCACTCTCTTTTGTCCCCTTTGCCTTTATACAAAGGAACTATGCATGCTCTCTGCCAATCCCTAGGTACCTTACCCTCTTCCATACATTTATTAAATAATAGCACAAACCACTCAAAAACTATATCCTCAAAATCTCTTTCTCTCCTCTATCTTCCTCTCTTCTCCAGGTGCATACACTCTTATTATGACCCACTTTACACATCCAACCTTTACTTTATTCCACATAATCCTTGAATTTACACATTCATATTATCTTTTCTCCATCCATAACTGATCCTTCAACATCACTGCTACCCCTTCCTTAGCTCTAACTCTTTCCGATACTCTAGATTTAATCCCATTTATTTCCATCCACCGAAACTCCCCTACCCCCTTCAGCTTTGTTTCACTTAGGGCCAGGACATCCAACTTCTTTTCATTCATAACATCAGCAATCATCTGTTTCTTGTCATCCCGCACTACATCCACGCACATTCAAGCACCCCAGTTATATATATATAAATATATATATATATATATATATAATATATATATATATATATATATATGTCGTGCCGAATATGTAAAACTGGTCAATTAGCAAGAACTCATTTAAATTTAAGTTCTTTCTGAAATTTTCTCGTATACGTTTAAAGATATATTTTTTTCATTGATGTTAATGTGAAAATTCACAATTTTGCACCAAAAGAATCTTAGAAAACTTACCTAACCTTATTATAACAAGCGCAATTTATTTTAGCCTAACCCAACTAAATATATTTTAGATTTGTTTACAATAATTTAATACTAAACCAACCCAGTGAAATATATTTTTTTTCATTAGGCTCAGAATGATTTTGGCGAAATTATTGCATACACAAATTTTCACTTGTCCTATATGGCAAGATGAGCGTTGCTATTTAAGCCAAGATAGCAAGTTCTGCCTATTCGGCACGACATATATATATAAATATATATATATATATATATATATAATATATTTATATATATATATTATATATATATATATATGTGTGGCCGAATAGGCAGAACTTGCGATCTTGGCTTAAATAGCAACGCTCATCTTGCCATATAGGACAAGTGAAAATTTGTGTATGCAATAATTTCGCCAAAATCATTCTGAATGTAACGAAAAAAAATATATTTCACTGTGTTTGTTTAGTATTAAATTATTGTAAATAAATCTAAAATATATTTAGTTGGGTTAGGCTAAAATAAATTGCTCTTGTTACAATAAGGTTAGGTAAGTTTTCTAAGAGTCTTTTGGTACAAAATTAATTTTTTTTACATTAACATTAATGAAAAAAATATATCTTTAAACGTATAAAAGAAAATTTCAGAAAGGACTTAATTTTAAATGAGTTCTTGCTAATTGACCAGGTTTACATATTCGGCACGACATATATATATATATATATATATATATATATATTATAAATATATATATATATATATATATATAGCTTACGAGAGGTTTTTACAAAGCAGAAGTGTATAAGAAGAGCAGTGTATATGGAGAGTAAAAGAAAGGTGAAGAGAGTGGTGAGAGAGTGCAAAAGGAGAGCAGATGAAAGAGTGGGAGAGGCACTGTCAAGAAATTTTAATGAAAATAAGAAAAAATTTGGAGTGAGTTAAACAAGTTAAGAGAGCCTAGGGAAAGTATGGATTTGTCAGTTTAAAAAACAGAGTAGGGGAGTTAGTAGATGGGGAGAGGGAGGTATTGGGTAGATAGCGAGAATATTTGAGGAATCTTTTAAATGTTGAGGAAGAAAGGGAGGCGGTAATTTCATGCACTGGCCAGGGAGGTAATACCATCTTTTAGGAGTGAAGAAGAGCAGAATGTAAGTGTGGTGGAGGTACGTGAGGCATTACGTAGAATGAAAGGGGGTTTAAAGCAGCTGGAACTGATGGGATCATGACAGAAATGTTAAAGCAGGGGGGATATAGTGTTGGAGTGGTTGGTACTTTTGTTTATAAAATGTATGAAAGAGTGGAAGGTACCTAGGGATTGGCGGAGAGCATGTATAGTCCCTTTATATAAAGGGAAAGGGGACAAAAGAGATTGTAAAAATTATAGAGGAATAAGTTTACCGAGTATACCAGGAAAAGTATACGGTAGAGTTATAATTGAAAGAATTAGAGGTAAGACAGAATGTAGAATTGCGGATGAGCAAGGAGGCTTCAGAGTGGGTAGGGGATGTGTAGATCAAGTGTTTACATTGAAGCATATATGTGAACAGTATTTAGATAAAGGTAGGGAAGTTTTTATTGCATTTATGGATTTAGAAAAGGCATATGATAGAGTGGATAGAGGAGCAATGTGACAGATGTTGCAAGTTTATGGAATAGGTGGTAAGTTACTAAATGCTGTAAAGAGCTTTTATGAGGATAGTGAGGCTCAGGTTAGGGTGTGTAGAAGAGAGGGAGAATACTTCCCGGTAAAAGTAGGTCTTAGACAGGGATGTGTAATGTCACCATGGTTGTTTTAATATATTTATAGATGGGTTTGTAAAAGAAGTAAATGCTAGGGTGTTTCGGGAGAGGGGTGGGATTAAATTATGGGGAATCAAATTCAAAATGGGAATTGACACAGTTACTTTTTGCTGATGATACTGTGCTTATGGGAGATTCTAAAGAAAAATTGCAAAGGTTAGTGGATGAGTTTGAGAATGTTGTGTAAAGGTAGAAAGTTGAAAGTGAACATAGAAAAGAGTAAGGTGAAGAGGGTATCAATGATTTAGATAAAGAAAAATTGGATATCAAATTGGGGAGGAGGAGTATGGAAGAAGTGAATGTTTTCAGATACTTGGGAGTTGACGTGTCGGCGGATGGATTTATGAAGGATGAGGTTAATCATAGAATTGATGAGGGAAAAAAGGTGAGTGGTGCGTTGAGGTATATGTGGAGTCAAAAAACGTTACCTATGGAGGCAAAGAAGGGAATGTATGAAAGTATAGTAGTACCAACACTCTTATATGGATGTGAAGCTTGGGTGGTAAATGCAGCAGCGAGGAGGCGGTTGGAGGCAGTGGAGATGTCCTGTCTAAGGGCAATGTGTGGTGTAAATATTATGCAGAAAATTCGGAGTGTGGAAATTAGGAGAAGGTGTGGAGTTAATAAAAGCATTAGTCAGAGGGCAGAAGAGGGGTTGTTGAGGTGGTTTGGTCATTTAGAGAGAATGTAGAATGACATGGAAAGCATATAAATCTAAAGGGGAAGGAAAGAGGGGTAGGGGTCGTCCTCGAAAGGGTTGGAAGAGGGGGTAAAGGAGGTTTTGTGGGCGAGGGGCTTGGACTTCCAGCAAGCGTGCATGAGCGTGTTAGATAGGAGTGAATGGAGACGAATGATACTTGGGACCTGACGATCTGTTGGAGTGTGAGCAGGGTAATATTTAGTGAAGGGATTCAGGGAAACCGGTTATTTTCTTATAGTCGGACTTGAGTCCTGGAAATGGGAAGTACAATGCCTGCACTTTAAAGGAGTGGTTTGGGATATTGGCAGTTTGGAGGGATATGTTGTATATCTTTATACGTATATGCTTCTAAACTGTTGTATTCTGAGCACCTCTGCAAAGGCAGTAATAATGTGTGAGTGTGGTGAAAGTGTTGAATGATGATGAAAGTATTTTCTTTTTGGGGATTTTCTTTCTTTTTTGGGTCACCCTGCCTCGGTGGGAGACGACCAACTTGTTGAAAAATATATATATATATATATATATATATATATATATATATATATATATATATATATATATATAATATATTAAAATATATATATATTATATATATATATATATATATATATATATATTATATATATACACACACACAATAAGATCACAGTAAACAGGTGATATCAGAATGTGGAAAACAACCACTGTGAAAAAATAGTGAAATTCTTTGCGCTTTTGTGACTTCTCATATTATCCTTGATATATATATATATATATATATATATATATATATATATAATATATATATATATATATATATATATATATATATATCGTGCCGAATATGTAAAACTGGTCAATTAGCAAGAACTCGTTTAAAATTAAGTCCTTTCTAAAATTTTCTCTTATAAGTTTAAAGATATATTTTTTTGATTAATGTTATTGTAAAAATTTTTAATTTTGCACCAAAAGGAACGTAGAAAACTTACCTAACCTTATTATAACAAGAACAATTTATTTTAGCCTAACCCAACTAAATATTTTAGATTTGTTTGCAATAATTTAATACTAAACAAACACAGTGAAATATATTTTTTTTGTTAGGTTCAGAATGATTTTGGCGGAATTATTGCATACACAAATTTTCACTTGTCCTATATGGCAAGATGAGCGTTGCTATTTAAGCCAAGATCGCAAGTTCTGCCTATTCGGCACGACATATATATATATAATGTTAGGCAATGCTATTTTTTGACAAACAGCGAGAGTGAAAATTTGTTTAATGCATGTTGAAAGACAGCCTGCCCTGCAGAGCTAAATGGTTCAGATATGTGTCTTTGGCCTATTCTTATGGCCCTGGATACCTTTTTACCAAGGCTTAATGCTTTGGTCCCGTCTATTAAATTCACTGTGGATAAAGAGGTGGACTCTTAATTTTCATTCTTAGATGTGTTGATACACCGGTTGATAGAAAGTTTAACTCTACAGTATATAGGAAGGCCACCAATGTGTGCTCGTACATTAACATTTACTTCCAGCCATGACCACAACAGTTAGAAAGCAGTGTATTTCTTACTATGTTTCTCGAAGCTTACAGCGTGTGCAACACACAGCTCCTAGATGAGAAACTAAGAAAATATTTGACATTGCCATGAAGCTGAGGAACCCTTAAAAATTTGTGGAATCATCATTGCTAGCAGCTAGGAAAACTTGTCCTGAGCTGAGCCTAGGAAAACACCTCAGTTCAAAAGTTTTTAAGTATTTTTAGTAATTTTAAGAGTTTTTAAGAATTCACGGACTGTTAGAAGCATTCTGATAAAGAATTCAAACACACAGTCTGTTGGTGATGTCGACAGAATTGGTTGCAATGATTGCAACTTATCGTATGGGGGACTGACTGGCAAACCTCTAGATGTTAGGATATCACAATACTATTATTCGATACATACTGTAGAGAAGTGGAAAGCGATTTTCAGCTACATTAGAGCTTGCAATAACCCAGCAAATTGGTGGGCAGAAGGAGTCATTTTACCTTGTTCCTCTTGGTTTGAATAGAACAGTGTAGAATAGGCAATTGTTAAATAGTGGTGGGTTATTTAAATTAGATTCATTTTTAGTTGAGGCAATTGTAAGTAACCAAAAATCGGGCTCTTATAGGAATGTGTTGGACTGTTATACAGGTAGTTCCACACCGATGAATTAGGTCCTGTTTTTCCTGCTTTTACTTATGGTTAATCCAGTGTTTGTCTCAGAATCCTGGGCAAAAGATAAACTATGGACAGATGTGTATGTGTACAGATGCCTTCCCTTTAAACGAGTCCCTTAAAATGGGCACCTTTTCTAGAGGTGCAAAAATTCCTAAAATAATTACCAATACTTAGGATGTAAAGTAATTTACATTATATCCTGCATCTGCCTCAGAAGCTTGTGGGATAGATAAATATGGCTGGTTCCTTTTGTACAACTTACGGATATCTTTCTTTAAATGTCTCTTTAAATAGACCCATTTTCTCGAGATGCAGAAGCTCTTTAGGTAACTGCCAGTGATATCCATATCACTGGCAATATAGTTATTATATATGTAAAGTTATTTACATCATAGCATAGCCTGACCGAATTTTTGATAATTGGTTATAGGGCTTCGTGTGCCTTGAAGCACTTCCTGCCCCCCCTCCCATCCTCCTCTCTGCCTCACTCCTACAAAGGTGCTACCTATGATCGTATATGCTTGGAAGTCCTTGTCTTTCTCTGCAACATTGCAAGCTGTTAATGATCTGGTGATTGCAACACAAAAGGCCTAGAACTATCATTCAACTCCCCACATAGCTGCTTTGCATTTGGTGTCACTGTTCGCCAATTTTCCATAAAAAGTAATCACATATATATATATATATATATATATATATATTATATATATATATATATATATATATATATATATTTAATATATATATATTATATATATATATATATATAGATAATGTCGTGCCGAATAGGCAGAACTTGCGATCTTGGCTGAAATAGCAACGTTCATCTTGCCAATAGGACAAGTGAAAATTTGTGTATGCAATAATTTCGCCAAAATCATTCTGAACCTAACGAAAAAAATATATTTAAACTGTGTTTGATTAGTATTAAAAATTGGGGGGGGTCAAATCTAAAACAAAATTTATTTTGGGTTAGGCTAAAAAAATTGTTCTTTTTTATGAAAAGGGTTGGGTTTAAGTTTCCTAAGTTTCTTTTGATGAAAAATTTAAAAAATTTTTTAAACATTAACATTAAAAAAAAAATATATTTTTAAAAACGATAAAGAAAATTTTAGAAAGGATTTAAATTTTTTAAATGATTTTCTTTTTTTTTTTGACCATTTTTAAACATTTTGGGGCACGACTTTACACACACACACACACCACACACACACCCACACCCCCAAAACACACAAAACCACACACACACACAAATAATATATAATATATATATTAAATATATATATATATATATTTATAATATATATATAAAATTATATACACACACCACACACACACAAAGAAACCCAAATTATGAAAAAAGTAGTGTTTTAATTCCAAAAGGGCGCTTTCGTGACTACTCTCATTGTAAAGGGAAAAAGGAACTATTTTCGTGAGTAGCCCAACAAAAGCGTTTGGGAAATTTTCCCAACTACTTTTCACAGGGGCTGGGGGGGGGCATTTTTTAAAAAATAAACCTTTTTTTGCGGGTAATCTTTTTGCATATATAAATGTCTGCCAATATTTAAACGGGTTCAATTTAACAAAAAACTCGTTTAAAAATTAAGTCCTTTCTAAAATTTTGCCCTTATAACTTAAAGATATATTTTTTTTTTCATTAATTTTTGGCGAAAAATTTTAAAATTTTTGCACCATAAAAACTAGAAAACTTCCCTAACCTTATTATAAAAAGGGCGAAATTTTATTTTAGCCTAACCCAACTAAATATTTTTTTAGATTTGTTTCCAAAAATTTTTAATTTACTAAAGAAACACAGTAAAATTTTAAAATTTTTTTTCCCGTTAGGATAAAGAATGATTTTGGCTAAAAAAATTGCATACACAAATTTTCACTTTGCCCCTATATGGAAAGGGTTAAAGCGTTGCTTTTTAAGGGCCAACACGCAATTTTCCAGCCTATTCGGCACGAAAAATGTATTTTATTAATAAAAATATATATATATATAAAAATATATATATATATATATAAAATATATATATAAAATATATATAAATATTGGAATAGACCATAATTTTCTCCAGAAACCCACTTTCCCAATTTACGAATATTTCCAGAACTTGAAAATTGGTTTTTTGGTATTAATGTTCGAGACAAATGTCCCCAAAACTTTAAATCCTTATTAACTGTTTCCATATTTTTTATCCCCCTTCGTTTCTTTCCAGTTATTACTTATAGGTGACACCCACGGGTGAAAATTCCCTGCTCGATTTTGACGTAATTTTGATTTTAACCAAAATTTTGAGGGTTTAGCGCTGGGAAAAATTTAATTCCCAATATACCAAAAATTTAAAAAAGGAAAGCTGAAAACTAGCCAAATTTTGGTGACGGGGACCAAGAAATTTAAGGGGAGCTTGTGGCCTCTCCTTTTTCCAACTTGTGGCCACTAAATGGGGCCCCAATTTGGGGGAAAACTCATGGGTCCCCCTTGTGGTCACTCGTGTCCACTTGGGGCCCCACTCAGGGTTTTCCAATTTTGTGGCCACTCATGTGCCCAAACCCTTGGGGCCACTCTTTTTCCCAAAACTTTTTGGTAAAACTCATGTGCCCCCAACTTGGGGTCACTAAAGTGTCCAACTTGGGGCCCACTCATTTTTCCCCAACTTGGGGCCACTCTTTGGCCAACTTGTGCCACTCATGTGCCCCCAACTTGGGGGCCCCCCAAAATGTTCCAACTTGGGGCCACTCATGGTCCAACTTTGGGCCACTCATGTGTCCAACTTGTGGCCACTCATGTGCCAACTTGGGGGGCCACCATGTGTCCAACTTGTGGCCATTCATGTGCCCAACTTGTGGCCACCCCAATTGCCCAAACTTGTGGCCACTCATGGGGTCCTTTTTTGTGGTCATTTCTTTGTGTCCAACTTGTGGCCACCATGTGCCCCAACTTGGGGGCCACTCATGTGCCCCAACTTGTGGCCACCCTGTTTACAGGCCTCGCAACATACTTTTTTCCAACGTGAGTTGTGAACCTGTAAAAATTTTTAAGTTCTAAAGTGTAGGCGAAAAGGTGTGTGTGTGTTTGTGTGTGTACTAAACCCGTTGTTTTTAAACCCTAGTTGTTTTTGCGGGGGTTTCGAGCCACAGACCCCTGGCCCCGCCTTTCAGTGGTCCCCTACTGGGTCACTCTTCCTGCTCCATAGCTTTTTTTCCGTACCCTTTTCTTAAAGAAATAGGGGATCTGACTCCACTTAAATCACTACCCAGAAAATTTCATTTCCTGACATCTGAGTCTTCTATTTCCAACTGTGACCCCTTTTTTGTGTCCCATCTCGGGGAAACATCCTGCCCTCTGTCCCCCTTTGTAAATTTCCTCTTAGTTTTTTTTTTAATGCGTTGCCATACCCCCCTTATCTGTCCTTCCCCAGGGGCCCATCAGGTCGTTTCCCTTTTTAAACTTTTCCTAAAAGGACATGCCCCCTTGGGGCCCCGGGGACTACCCTTTTGGGAAAAACCTTTGCATTTTTCTCAAAGTTTCCTTACGCGCTGGCTAGGTGTTCACTGGTGCTGCTTTACCCCCCAACCCCAGGCCAACTTACATGGTGTACAGGATCCTGAACATTCCTTATTAAGTTTGTCAGAATCCCCTTTTTTATAGTCCAAAAAAAATGAAATCTACCCACCACCCCCTTTGCCTTCTCCTTCACCCTGGCATAGAATTTCATAGGTTTTTGTGACCCCGGGATTTCCCACCCCCTAAAACCCTTTTCCCTGCGCATTAAATAAGCTCTTTCCCTTTCTAGGTGCCCCACCACCTTCCCCTTGATAACCCTTCTCCTTGACTTTTTGTTGGTTTGTTGTTTAATAAATTCATGTCGGGGTCTTCTTTTCAAAAATTTGGGGGGACTATATTTGCTGTTTTCCATACCTCAGTTTTTCCCCCCTTTTTTTTGGGATACCTGTTTTAAAAATTTTGCTTTTGTAAAAACCCTATCGCCTCTGCTCCCCCCTTCCCCAGGACCCATTAGAGATGCTACCGGCCCCATCCCCCTTTGGGGGTATCTAGCTCTTTTTAGAAAGCCTTTCTTCACTTCTTCCTCGTTTGTTTTAAATTGGGTCCAACACTTGATGGTGTCCCCCAAAACCCTTTTCCCGTCCTTCTGGATCCCTTTTGTCCCTCTGTGACCACTTCTTGAATTTCTCTTTCCTTCCTCAGCCTGATTACTTGGCCCCTTGAATTTTTTTTTTCCCTTTCCCTGATTTTCCCTGTACAACACCCTTTCGGGTCAGATTTGGCTTTTGTTGTTTTTTTATTCACGCATTTTCCCTTGGGGCTCCCTTTTTTTCCCGTGCATATTTATTTTTAGCTTTTAAAGAAATTACCCCCTCCATTTTCTCCTGGGTCCTTTGCCCTTTTATACTTTTTTCCCCCTTCTTTAACACACTTGGTTTGGGTTCTCCTACACCTTTTCTAAACCACCCGGGCCCCCATCTAAAACTTTTCCCAAATTTCTTTTGTTTAAACCCCTTAGAAAAAATCACCCTCCCGCTTCCTTGCATTTTTGCGTCACTTTCCTTTAACTCATTTTCCGACTTACCCTGCCAGTTTTCTTTCCCAATTGAACCCATTTCAGGAAATTCTCTTCCTTTGGGAGTCCCCTCTCTTTTATCTGACCTTTATTCTTTCCCGCCTTCCCCGCTTCCCCCCCTCCCTTTTTAATTCTAAGTATCAAAGCTCAGAACCACGTGAAACAATTCCCCAAAGGGGCTTTCATATTGAAAGTCCCCCAATATCTGCAAAAACTGAAGGTAATACTAGGTCCAATCTTGCTGGTTTTATCCCCCCCTCTCTCTTGAAGTGTTTGGGACATGAGGCATCAAAAACCACCTCCATCCTTTTTTTAAACCCCCACGTTTTGGGCCCCCCCTGTAACTCAAGGTTTTTTCCTGTAATTGCCCGTGTTTAATTAATTACCGATAATCAGCAGCCCTTTTCCCTGCTCGCATGAGCCCTTCTGGCCACTTCAGCCCAGTGGGCACCCAAACGTTCTATTACTCTCGTCAAACTCTTTCCTTTTGGGCCCCCTGTTTCCTTTGTGGGTTTTTTCAAAAACTGCATTTACCAAACCCGTGGACATCCCGAAATGAAGTGTTCCAATTTTTGTAATCTTTGGTTCTCTTCTGTCTCCTGTCCCCAACTTACCAAAATTTCATAGGTTTTTGATAAGCATGGCCACTCCCCACCTCCTCGTTTTCCCTTTTGTTTTTTTTCCCCAATCTGATACCTTTTAAAAAATGGCATCTGTTATGTGTGTGTGTACTCACCTAGTTGAGGTTGCAGGGTTTTGAGTCCCCAAACTCCCCGGCCCCGCCTCTTCACCCGGTCGCCACTAGGGCAATCTTTAAGAACCATGAGCTTTATCGATCTCCGCCCTTTAAAACTATGTTTTTGGGGCCCCGCCTCCACTACAAAACGCTTCCCAAACTTTTTTCCATTTCCCGACTACTCTGGGGGCTGAAGAAATAAATTCCAAAAATCCCCTTTATTTTATCTGTGTCTTTTAGCTTCCAACTGTGTCCCCCCTTTTTAAAATGTGTCCAGGTTTTTTTGGGAAAACCTGTCCCTTGGGCCACCTTTTCAAATTTCCCCCCAGTTTTTGAAAATCGTTACATGTCCCCCCTATCTCTCCTGTCCCTCCAGTTCGGGCAGGTTTAATTTTCCCCCCAAACCCCTCCTCGTAGGGCCTACCTCTTAGCTCTGGGGCTAGTCCCTTTAAAGCAAACCTTTTTCACTTTCTTTTAGTATCCCTTTTCATGCTTGGCTAGGGGTGGGTTCCCCAAAATGGGGGCCGGGATAAATCCCCAAAATGGGCCTAACGTGCAAAGGTGGGACAGGGGGGCCTGAACGATTCCTTTTTAAATGTCGGAATGCTGTTTTGAGGTTTTTCAGGGGCTCCCTATCTGCGCAGTTATTTGGTTGAGTGTGCTTTAGAGATGTGCCTGGTTGGGTTTTACTCACCCCAAGATCTTTTTCTTGATGAGGTTTGTAGTCCTTTTGGCCCCCAGGGCTGTACCAAATCCCGCGGTCTTTTTTTGCCCCCTTTCCCCCATTTCATGACATTGCACTTTTTGGGGGGTTGAACTCCAGGAGCCAATTGCTGGGCCAGGGCTACAGCCTGTCCAGATCCCTTTTGTAGTTTTTGCCCGGGCTTTGATTGAATGAATTCCCTTTTCATCAAAATTCGCATCTGCAAAAAAAGGGCCACCTCGGAATTTTTTCCTTCCTCATGTCGTTCACAAATACCAAAACAGGGACTAGTCCTAAAACTGACCCCTGCGGGGCCCCCCCTGGTCAAAAGGGGCCCACTCCCGACAAAGTCGCCACGTACCATTACTCCCTGCTGGGCTTCCTGACAATATTTTCCCCGTTATTTGGGTGCCTTTCCCCGTTTTTTCCCTGCTTGGTCCCTCCATTTTTGCCCCTAATTCTTGTGTGGGTTTCTGTGTCAAAACCCCTTTTTGCAGTCCCCAAAAAAATGCAATCCACCCACCCCTCTCTTCTTTTCTTAAATGCGTCACCTTTTCATAGAACTCCAGTAGTTTGGACACGGATTTCCCGTCCAAAAACCATATTGGCGCTGTTGATGAATCCCTTCCTTTTCTAGGGTTCCACCCCCTTTTTCTGTAATCTTCCCCCATGACCTTTTTCATGCCCATACATGTCAATGAACTGGTTTTGTATTTTTGTTTCTTCATGTCTTCTCCTTTTTTTTTTTTTTTAAAAATTGGGGCTACAAATTTCTGTCTTCCAGGTAGGGAAACTCCCGTTTTTGATAGATGTATTTAATATTGTTGTTAGGGTAAAACATAGTTCCTCGCTCCCTCTCTCAGGACCCATGGAAGTTTTATGTGGCCCCATTGGCCCTTTGAGGTAACCCACTCACCAAAGCCCTTTACCTTTCTTCCTCGGGTTTTGGGGTAAAAGTGTCCCACACCTGGTTTTGGGGTTTCCCCACCCCCCCCCCCTCTCCGCCTTTCTGGATCCTCTTTTGTCCCCCTCTGTGGAAAACTTTTTTTTAATCTCTTTTTTTAATTTCCCGACATCATTTGGGCATTTCTTGTTGTTTTTTCCCCCTTCCTTCCTTAGGGCCCGATTACCCCCGGGCCTTGGAAATGTTTTTTTTTCCCCCTGATGTGGCTAAATAAAAGCTTTGGGGCAGAATTGGGCTTTCGGGTGCTATGTCATTTTCCCAAAATTTTCGGGGGGGGTCTCCCTTCTTATCGTGCATATTTTTTGTTTTTTCTGGCCCCTACGACTGCCCCTCCTTTTTTTCTCCTTGGGGCCCCTTTTTTTCCCTTCCCAAATTTCTTTTCCCTTTTCCCCACACCCCCTTTGGTTTTTTTGCCTTCCCCGCACCTTTGGGGGAACCCATGGGGGTTCCAAACCGGCTTTTTCCCCCGTTTTCCTTTCCCCGGGTTTCCCCCCCTCGCCCCACCTCCTTTCACACTGTTTTTTTTCCCCTACCATCATCTCATTAAAAAAAATACCTTTCCCGCCAGTTCTCGTCCCACTGAACCTCGTTCAGGAAGTTCCTCATTCCTGGTAGTCCCCCTTTCCCCCGTAGTTTGGCTTCATTTTGTCCTGCCTTCCCTTTTCCCTTTTCCCCCCTCCACTTGTAGCTCCTGTTGGGGGGATTCCCAAGTTTAAAACCCCCAAGATTTGCTGGCCCCAAGGGGTCCCTTTTTTTTTGATGTCCTCAATATCTGCCTAAATCAAGGGGAATCGAAGTCCCTTTTTGCTGGTTTTATCCTCTCCTCTATCTCTTTTAGTGTCCCCTACTGTTGGTACATGAATTTTTTTCCAGTACCACCTCCATCATCTTAGCCCTCCATGTATCTTGGCAACCATGTGGCTCCAAGTTCTCCCAGTCGATCTCCTTGTGGTTAAAGTCACCCATGCATGAGCTCTTCTGGCCACTGCAGCCAGTGTGTCAACCATCGCTCTATTGCTCTCGTCCATACTCTTGCCCTGGCCTCCTGCTGTTCTGTGGTGGATTATACATCACTGCAATTACCACCTGGACCTCCAGAGTGAAGCGTTCCCACTATGTAATGACTTTCCCTTTTCCGCTGTCTCCTCTCTCCAGCTCATCAAAATTCCGTCGGTTTTTTTATCAGCAGTGCACTCCTCCACCCCCCTGTTCCTTCTGTCTTTCCTCAGGATCTGGTATCCCGTTGGAAAAGATGGGGATCGTTATCATACCTGTAAGCTTGGTTTCTATGAGACTATGATGTCTGGTGATGCCTCTTTTGACTCTTTCGTGCCACTCCTCTCACTTTCTTGTTATTCCATCAGCGTTTTGTGAACCAAACCTTCAGTTTCCTTTCCAACACTGTGCTTTTGGGGCCTGTTGGGTGGAGACCTGGTACCATACTGTGGATTCTATATTTGGGGGGTTTTGAGTGTGTGAAGGCTTATTTCAGCTCTGTAATAACTTCAGACAGTATTACCAAAGCTGGCTCCTCCTCAGGAAAAATTTAAAAATGAATAGAAAACAAAAATAATAATTAACAAAGATAAAACACTTTTTTATTTTTTAAAAAGCAAACATAAAACAATAAAACATGACAGGTACATCCTATTGAAAGAAAAATGAAAAATGAAATGAATAAAATAACATTTGAACTCAACGCAAATATATATATTGGGGTGTTGGTGACACTTCGTGTTGCTGAAATCTTATCCGTTGCTGATGTGGGGGGGGGGGGGGGGGGGGGGGGGGGGGGGGGTCGCAGGTGTTGGGGGACCACCACCGGCTAGTTCTTCACAGAGTATCGCCATGATAATTCTATCCCTAGGGACAGGAAAGCAGGTTCTTTACGCGGGCAATGATGTGGAGTTACGTCCTGCAATTTCATACAGGTGCACAGGTAATTAAATACAAAATGGGACGTCTCCAGGACGTTAGTCCGTCTCCATCAGTTTTTCTCGTTGATTGACAGGTGACCCTCTCTGTCATCCAAGCTGAAGAGATAGACAGGTTACCCACTGCTTAAAAAATCACTCTCCATGATAAGTACAATACCTAAAAGATGTGGTGATTATTACAACAGTCAACTTAGAGCAAGACTGAAAGGACTAAGTTTATTATTGGTCAAAAGTGAAGCTTTTAACCAATAGATCCACTAGAATACAAGGCAGGCACGTACTTACAGTAGTGTTGGGAGTTGGGAGTCAAGTGATTTACTGTTTGACCAGAGCCCCACACGTCACCTTTCGGGGGGGGGAGAAGGAGGGGAAGGGATAGCGGGAGCTAGACTGACCCTACCTTAACAAGCAGCCGGCAATCAAACTATCACTTTAGGTGTGGGGGAGAAAAGGCGGGAATAGTGGGAGCGGGCCCTTACCCTACCTTAACAAGTGGGCCGGCAACCAAACTAACACTTTCGGGAAGGGGGAAAAAAGCGGGAATAGGGGGAGCTTGACTTACCCTACCTTAACAAGTAACCGGCAATGAAAATATTGTTACTATATACTCCCTCGCTACTCCTATCTATTGAACTTTTCCCTCACACCTCCCCCATACCAAGACTTATAGTCAAGGAGAAATAAGAATAGGCGAGGAAAAAGTTCTAACATATGGAAGTCGCGTAAGGCAAAAAAATCTTCCACTGACCCGTCACGACTTAACCAGTCAGAGAAATAATTGGATGAACCATTGATATACACAATATGGAACTTAAAAGTCTGGAGTGCCAATGTCCCACCTCAAAAGGCGACTGTTGGTTCCCTTAAAAGTTTCTAGGTATATCAAAGGTTTTTTGGCCCCTTTCTAAAATGAATTCTTTTCCCAGCAAATAAAATTTAAGTTTGGAGATTCCCCACACAAGGGCCAAACATTCCTTTTCTATGGGGGAGTATCTCGTTTCTGCAGGAAGGAGTTTCCGGCTTAGGAAGCATACAGGGAAGGGAGTACCATCATGGTATTGTAGTAGCACTGCACCTAAGCCAGATTGGAGGCATCAGTTCTTAAACAAAATGTTTTACTAATATCTGGAATCTTAAGTATAGGGTCCTTTGAAAAGATGCTTTTAAAACTCGTTAAACTTTTCCCAAGCTACGTCGGAAAGTTTTAAGAGGTTCCTCAGACTTTTAAGGAAGTCGGATAAGATGCCTGTAAGATCAGTAAGGTTCGGGATAAACCGTGCATAAAAAATTTTCAGAACCAAGAAAGCTTTCACATGAACTTTGGTTTGGGGGAATTTAAATTCTAATAAAGCTTTGATGTTACTGGGGAAGGCTGCGAGAGTTATTAGAATGTATCCCGTCCAAGATACCTAATCCTGTTATACCCAAGGAAGCATTTTCTTCGGCTTGGCAGTGAGGCCATGGAGCGTAACCTACGCAAAACTGATGTTAATGTTCGGATATGTTTTACCCCCACGTGGATGTCAATACGTAAATGTTTATCAAAATAAACTGAAACATTTGGGATATTACCCAAGACCTTTCTCATCAGTCTCACGTAAAGGTAGCATAGGCAGTTACCAAACCGAAGGGCATAGTCTAATAAATGCATCATCCTTGGTGTGTAGGAAAAGTGGTGTACTGCTTAGAAGAAGGATCTAAACATTACTTGATGATATGCCTGCGCAATATCAATCTCTAAAAAGAAGGAAGCGTCATAAAATTTTGTGTATATCGCTATCTATTAAGGGCATAGGCTCAGCATCCCACCGAGTTAAAAGCATTTAAGCCTCTGAATCAAAAAGCAATCTATAGAATATATCCTCCTTCTTAACCAATACTGTGAACAATATAAGATACTGAAGGTTCAATGATCTTTAGTTTTTAAAAAATTTGTCTACCTCTCGGTCAAATGCATCCCAAAGGTGAACGGAACTGGGTATAATTTCCGTTTGATAGGGCTGTCAGTCACTAAGTCAATCTTATGGACTACCGTGGAGGTTAACACCTGGAAATCAGAAAGACGTCTGAAAAGTTAAAATATTGAAGTAGTTCATGTCTCTTATGGTCATCCAAAGATTCATTAATATTAATGTTGGTTTGCGCCCGAGTGGTCAAAAGTCAAACCCAAATCATGTAGTTCTTCAACATATCCTAAGTTAGAGGTGTCAATTACGGGACACCTTACATTTTTTCAGTTGTCGATCAAGTTCGTGTGAAAAAACTAATCAAAGTTATTAAGGCAGTTAACCGAATTTCTTCGGTAATATTTCTTAAGGATGTTGATATGATAAAGCTTAGGTTTCCCCTTGACTTCTATGAGGTAGTCAACTTTCCCACAAATTTTTAATACTTTATATGGACCTTTCCATGCTACAAAAAATTTATTTTACTTGATAGGCAAAAGTACCAGAACTTCATCTCCTACTTTAAAACTTCTCCCTCTGACTTTTGGAATCAAAATAGGTTTTGGTACTGGACCATTGACAAGCTTAGGTTTTTCAAAACTATGTCAGAGGTCTCCTAAGTTTGGATCCAAGGTCAAGGAGAAACTGGTAAGAAGACTGAACCTCAGCATTTACCTTTCTCATTAGTCCATAAGTCATAAAGGGGATGGACAAGGGCCTCTGGCCTGTCTCCCATAGAGAAGTTCAAAAGGTGAAAACTCCAGAGAGTCACGGGGGAACTTCCCTCATGGCAAACAAAGCACAGGGTAGGTAACGATGCCACTCCTTAGGTTTTAAGGGAGCAAAGTTTCCTTAAAAGGGAAACTTGAGAATCGAATGCTGGAGCTCAATCCTCCCATTACAGCTGGATGATAGGGTGTGGTGAAGAGAGGCTTCACTCCCAAAAGTTGGCATAGATGTTGCATTAAGTCAGATGTGAATTTTGTCCCACGGTCAGACAAAATTTCTCTACGGATGCCCACTCTGGAGAAGATGGACAAAAGGGCTTCAGCCACCTCTGTATAGTTATGGTCTTTAAGGGAATGGCTTCAGGGAAACTCGAAGCATAATCAACTAATGTTAAAAAATTATATCTATGTTCCCCAGATGAAAGTGAATAAAGGACCAACAAATGTCAATAGCAAACCTTTAAAACCGGACCGTAAAGTTTGGCATTTTAAACCATGGGAAACCGCCTGGTCCCCCTGGGGAAGGATGACAGTTGGCAAATTTTACCCCGATCTACAATGGGTATTTTATCTGAGGACTTTTTTGGGCCCAAAAAATGGGGGTTTTCCCAAAAATTTTTTTTAAAGGTTTTTAAGGGAGCGAGAAAATGTTCCGGGCCCCACTGGCGGGTTCATGAGCCTTTTTAAAGAACATCTCTCTGCTTTGGGACTTGGAACAACAAAGATGGAATGCCCCTATCTAAAATCTAAATTTTAAATTTTTTGAATACGACTTTAACAAGAAAACCTTTCATATATTCAAATTTATATGAAAATTTTTCCCCTTTTTGGTTTAACTTGATTTTGTTTGGGCGGTTTTTAATTGGAAATTTCTTGAATAGGGGGGCCCTTTAAAACGTTGTAAATTGACAAAAAAAGGAGTCCTTGATTTTTATTTTAAAGGTTTAAAAAAAGGTCAGGGGGAAAATAAAAGGGATGGTTTATAGGAAAAGCCTGGCCCTTTGGCTGAGCCCTAGTCAAGAAAATTATGGTATCGGAGGTGAAACCTTCACTTTCCCATCTAACAATAAAAACCGGTGATCCTACTACCCCCCCCCGCTTTCAAGGAAAGCAATCACTGGCTTTTAATCCCAATAAACTCAAACGAAAACATTGTCTAAATTTTAACTTTCGGGGGGTTTTCCCTGCCCTCTACAGGAAGGATCTGAAACACCAATGCCCATCTTTGGTAATGAAAGGTTAAAACACCCAGAAGGAAAAATTGGAAAACCTTTTAAACATTACCTTTTTATTTAGGAGCAAGAAGTGATGGGACAAGAAAGGGGTTTCAACCAACCTGTGAACCATTTAGCCCAAAATGTAACAAGGGATGGTAGGAAAAGTTTCCGTAGGGGCCCAATAGCCCTGAAAGTTTTGCAGAGGAATGATTTTCTTTAAGGAAAGGGAACAGTTAAACAAATGAAAACATGTACACCCATGCCCTGAAAAAAGGTTATACATTAAGTCCTTTAAAACCTTTTCCTGAACAAAAGGGGTTGCTTGGCCCATTACAGCTTTAAAAAAACATTTTTCCCAATTTTTTGGGGCCCTTTTTTTGAAGGAAAAAACTGGACGTTTTTTATGTCCCTTAAACCACACAAATGACAAACGGGAAAAAAAAAGTCATTTTAAACTTTCCACTAGAGGCTTTGATTTTTTTTTAAGGCGGGAATAAACCCCTTCCCCTTTGGGGTTCGATCCCTTTTTTGGGTTTTTAAAAAATTGGGAAAATTTGACCTTGGGCATACAGGTCGGGAAAAACCTCAGAAACCTTCCCCCACCTTTAAATTTCAGGTTACGTTCTCTGTTGAATGTTCGACTAAAGGGGGAAAAGCTGTCGGGAAACCCGGGCCCAGAAACCCTTGAAGTTTTCTAAGAGATTCAAAACTGGGACCCATTCCTGAACCTCTATCCAAAAGTCGAAAAAAAACGGAAGAGTTTTCCCTGAAAACCCCTTAAAGTTTTTGGCCAGGCTGTAAGGGGGGCATACCTGAAATCTTTCCTGTAAAAATTAGTGGTTTTTTGTTTATGCAAAAAAGGAAAAAAAAATTGCCTTTTTCATGGGTTAAAATTTTAACTATGATTTTCCTGTGAAAAATTTTGCATAATTTTTCAAGGCTGTAAAAAAAAAAATAACTTTCCCCTAACCTAGTAGCCCGGGTGCCCAGCAGGCCATTCACGGGGGGTAGGCCTTTTTCCAAAACCTGATAATGTATGAATTTATGTCTTCCCCCCTTTTTTTGTGAAAGGAGGAAAATTTGGGTTGTTGGAAAAATGTGAAACTGACTGCACGTTTTTTTCCTTTAAACCTTCCTTTCCAAATCTTAATTTTTTTTTTTTAAATGTTAACTTTTTTTCTCAAAATTCAAGGCGAGATTTTTCGAGCCCCGCATCCTTTTCTCTCTTTTTTTTAAACCCAAAAGTTTTTAAAGTTTTTTTTTTCCTCAACTCTCTATCCCTTTGCTTTTTTCCTCAAGTTCTTTTTAATTTAAAATTTGACCCTTTTCCCACTTTATTTTAGCTTGTTCCTCACTTTCCCCCAGCTCCTTTTTCCCCACGATCAAGTCTATCACCCCTCTTTTTGGTCCTTTTTCGCCCCTTTTTTCCCTTTTTGTTTTTTTTCTTTTCCCCCGGGTTTCCTCTCAATTTTTCCCTCTCCTTTTCCTTTTTTTTTTCTCCCGTCTTTCAAAGGGTTTTCTTTTTTTCCTTTTTTTTCTTCTTTTCGATTCTCTCCCCTCTCCTTTTTTCTCTCCTTTTTCCCTTTTTCCCCAGGTTTTTTTTCCTTTTTTTTCCCTTTTCCCTCAATTCTCTCCCAAGTCTTTCCTGGAACTTTGCACTAAAAAGATTCAAAATTTTTTTTTCCCTGTTATTCCTAAAAATTTCTTTTCCAGCGTTTCCAAACACAACAAAAAAAGGGATTTCCCCCATGCTGCAAGAAAAACTTAAAAAATATCAGGGGGAAAAGAAAACGGGTTTTTAAAGAAGACCGGGGGGGTCAATTCCCTGCCCGCCCAAAAAATGTAAAAAAAAAAACCAGGGGGGCTTTGACCCCTGCTTCAATTAAACAATATGTAATTTAAATTAAAAAAGAAGGGGTTTTTATGGGCCCGGCCCCCGAGCAAAAACAGTTTAAATAGAATGGGGTCATTTGGGCCATCCAGTCTTCTCACCAACAAATCAAGATTTTCCATGACCCTTTCCCCTTTATATAATAAAGAGGGTTTAATGAAACAAAAATTTTCACTCTGGAAATTTTCCGGTCCCTAAGGGCCAAATTTCCCCAAATTTTCAAGCTCCCCAAAAAGGTGGGGAAATTAAAAATTATTTTCCTGCCTGACCCTTTCAATAAAATTTAGACTATAACAACACCAAAATCCCTTTTAAAATACCCCGTAAACCCTAGTCCTACCATAGGAATGATTTTCCCTGGCTGGTGGGAACCGTCTGTGGTATGCGGCGTTAAGTTTCCAAAGGTAGATTCAGATGGATTGAATCTTGATTTAGTAAGAAAATCCCGGGAGGGTCGCCACTTTTTGGGAAGGGTTTCTCCCGCTCTGTAATAACCCCTTTAGACAGTATTAAAAACCCAAAACGGCTCCTCCTTTAGGAAAATTAAAGAATAGAAAACCAAAAAAAAAATTTAAAAAACAAAGATAAAACTTTAATTTTTTATTAAAGCCCAACATAAAACAATAAAACCCTTTACAGGTAAAAAACCCCATTTGAAAGAAAAAAAAGAAAAAAAGAAAAAAAAAATAAAATAACATTTGAACCAACGCTAATATATATATTGGGGGTTTGGTGAACTTTGGTTTCTGAAAAACTTTAAAACCGTTGCTGATTGGGGGGGGGGGGGGGTTTGCAGGTGTTTTGGGGCCCCCCACCGGCTAGTTCTTTTTTAACCCGAGATCGGGCCCTTATATTCTATCCCTATGACAGGAAAGCGGGTTTTTTTTTTACCCCTGCAATGATTTGGGGTTACCCTCCCCGCAATTTTTAAAACAGGTTCCCAAAGGTTTTTTAAATTTAAAAAAATTTCCAAAAAATTTGGGGCCTCCAGGACGTTTGTCCGTCTCCATCAGTTTTTTTTTTTCCCGTTAAAAGCTTCAGGTGACCCTCTCTGCACCCCAAACCCAAAAAATAGAAAAGGGGTTTCCCACTGCTTAAAAAAACAAAACCCCCAAGAAAATACAATACCTAAAAGATGTTGGGGATTTTTACAACGCAACTTAGAGCAAGACGAAAGGGCTAAGTTTATTATTGGTCAAAAGGGGAACCCTTTTAACCAAAAATCCACTTAATACAAGGGGAAAAAGGGGATGTACTTGCAGTATGTTTGGGAGGGTTTTGAGTCCCATTTATTTTAACCCGTTTTACCCAGAGCCCCCCCACGGGCACCTTTTTTTGGGGGGGGGGGAAAAGGGGAAAAGGATATTGGGGGCTGGCCCTTTCCCCACCTTTAAAAAATAGGGCCGGGAACAAAAAATATCACTTTTGGGGAAAGGGGGGGAAAAAAAGGGCCCCAATAGCGGGAGGCTTACTTAAACCCCACCTTAACAAGTTTTCCGGCAATGAAACTATTGTTACTATATACTACCCCCCGCTAAAATTCCCATTTTATTGAACTTTTTCCCTCACAGGTGGGAAACGTGGGTATGGATTGTAAAATTTTGTGTTTGGGGGTGGTGTGATAGGGGTTTTGGGGTTTCTGAGGGTAATTGTGTTGTGCCTTTCCCTTTGGGTGCTCTGTTTTTTGCTCTGACCCGACACCCTTGCTGGTTTTTCCCTCCTTGTCTCCTTTTCCTAACCCCCTTTCGCTTTTTGGGCCTCCCCCCTCAGCTGCGGTCGCTCCTTTTTTTTTTCTGTCCCCTGTCTAGGGAATTTCCTTCTTGTACTCTTCCAGTTTTTTTAACCGTGGTTCTCTTTTGGGGGATCCTGTTACGCACTGTTTCGGGCCTGAGAATCCTTGGTCGGGGCGTTTTCCCCCAAACCTTCCCAAATAACCCCCCCCCCCCCCATTTCCCGAAAAATTTTTCAATCCGTCCCCTGTCTTCCCCCCTTTTTCTGTGATATTTTTCTCAATCTCCCTTTTTTTTTCCCTTTTTTCCCCGCCGTCCTTTTAGGGTGTGTCCTTTCCTTTTCTCCCCGAAGTCCATGGATAAACACCCGATTTTTTGCCCCTTTTCCCCCTCCCATTGCCTCTCCCCTCGGGACCTGGGGTTCCCCCCTGTTTTGTGGTCCCTTTTTTTTTCTCCCTTTTTTTTTTCCATTTGGGTCTTGGTATCATGGTTTTTGCCTCAGCTTTTTTGACCTATTTTCCCCCCTCCATCTGCACCCACTGTGTGGGTAAAGGGGTGTGTGTGTTTTTTTGCCCGTGTGTAAAATAAACCTAATTCACCTAATTGTGGTTGCAGAGGTCGAGTCATAGCCCCAGCCCCGACTCTTGACGGTCACCACTATGTCCACTCACCCTGCTTAAGATTTTTATCATCCTTTTCTAAAGTTTTTATGGATCCTGCCCCCCATCGTGCCCCCTTGTTTCTTGTCCCTCTTAAAAAATCCGACTTTGTTCCCCTTGTCAATTCCTCGCATTTTTTTGTATGCTGTTATCTGTCCCCTTTTAAAAACCTCCTGTCCCCCAGGTCGTCGACCATTTTCCTTAACTTTCTTTGTAGGGCACCCCCTTTACCCGGAACAAGTCTTGTTGCAAACCTTTGCATTTTGTTTAATTTTCTTGATGTGCTTCCCCAGGTGGGGCCCAAACTGGTGGACGTACATTGTGTAAGTCTTGAACAATTCCTTTTCCGGGGGGTGGCTCAGTATTATACAATCCCAAAATTTTTCCTTTTTAGTGAGGTTTTTCAGTCTTTGGGGGCCCCCTAAATTACTGTTCAATGGGCTTCTTGCCCTTCCCCCGATGATCATGACTTTTTTTATTGGCGGGGTTTAAATTCAGGAAGCCAGTTGCTGGGCAGGGTTTGCGTCTGTCCGGTTCCCTTTTAGCCGCCTGACCTCATCCGATTTTAATTTTTTCATTAACTTCACATCATCGGGAAACAGAGACACTTCTGAGTCTATCCCTTCCCCATGTATTCACAATACTGACCCTTGTGGAATCCCCCTCCTCACATCGCACACTTAACACTTTTATATGTACCATGGAACTCTTGTTTTCCTCCCGCCAGATATTTCCCCGATCCTTTTCAGGGCCCCCGTGTTACGGAGTGCTTGACCCTAGCTTTTTCCTAATCCTTTTTGGGGAAATATCGAAGGCCCTTAATTCAAGAAAAAAGCTATCAAAACCCCACTCCCTCTCTCGTGTTTAAAATTCCTTTTCTTTCATAAAAAAAACCAGTATTTGGAACACAAGATTTCCTTTTTTCTAAATCCGGCGGGGTTTTCGTTCATAAGCTTGTTCTGTTCAGGGGCTCCCCCCCTCTTTTCCTAATAACTTTTCCATGATTTTGCTATTACATTTAATGACGCGCCTATAGTTAGTGCCCATTTCTGTCTACTTTTTTAAAAAAGAGAATATGTTTGGCTTCTTTCCCTACCTCGGGGTTTGTTTCCCATTTTAGTTGGTGTGTTGAAAATTGTTGTTAGGGCACACACAGCGCCTTGCTCCCCTTTTAAGGGCCCCCTGTAGAGTTTTTTTCTGGCACCCCCCTT
>NW_026508822.1:0-14644 GCF_026875155.1 Cherax quadricarinatus
TTTTTTTTTTTTTTTTTTTTTTTTTTTTTTTTTTTTTTTTTTTTTTTTTTTTTAAAAAAAAAAAAAAAAAAAAAAAAAAAAAAAAAAAAAAAAAAAAAAAAAAAAAAAAAAAAAAAAAAAAAAAAAAAAGGGGGTGGTGTAAAACGGGACGCAAGACACAGGGGGGTGGGTACACGGTAGCAAGACACAGGTGGGGGGGTGTACACGGTACGCAAAACACAGGTGGGTGGTGTACACGGTAGCAAGACACAGTGGGGGGGTGTACACGGTGCAAAACACAGGTGGTGGGGTACACGGTCGCAAGAACAGGTGGGGTGGGGGTAACGGCGCAAGACAAGGGGGTGGTGTTTCCGGTACGCAAACACAGGTGGGGTGTGTACACGGGACCCAAAACCCCAGGTGGGGTGGGTTTTCCGGGACCAAGACACGGTGGGGGGGTGTACACGTAACCAAGGGGCCAGGTGGGTGGTGTTTTCGGTACAAACACAGGTGGGGGGGTGTCAGGCCCCCAAAACAAGGTGGGTGTTTTACAGGTACACCCAGCACAGGGGGGTGGTGTACAGGTCCCAAACCAGGTGGGGTTTGGGAAATGGTACACCGACAAGGTGGGGTGGTGTCAGGTACACCAGACACGGGTGGGGGGGTTTACAGGTAACCAACACGGGGGGGGTGGTGTGCATGGGACACCCCACTGGGGGGGTAATGGTACACCAACACAGGTTGGGGGGGGACAGGGACACAGACACAGGTGGGGTGGTGTCATGGGACACCAGACACTGGGGGGGGTGTACATGGGGACACCAGACAAAGTGGGGGGTGTACCCGTAACCGAAAATGGGGTGGTTACAGGTACCAAGACACAGGGGGGTGGGTCCCCGGGACCAAAACACAGGTGGGGTGGTGTACAGGTACAAGACAGGGGGGGGGTGTGTACACGGGAAACCCCGACACAGGTGGGTTTGTCATGGTAACCAACAATGGGGGGGGTTACAAGGGACCAAAAAACAGGTGGGGTGGGACAGGTACCAAAGACACGGGGGGGTGGTGTACAGGTCCAAAACAGGTGGGGTGGTGACAGGTACCCAAAACACATGGGTGGTGTACACGGTACGCAAGACAGGGGGGGTTGTACATTACCAAAACCGGGGGGGTGGTGTACACCGTCGCAAACACAGGTGGGGGGGTGTGGTAACCAAAAACATGGGGGGGTTTTACACGACGCAAGAAGGGGGGGGTGGTGTACACGGGACGCAAGACACAGTGGGTGGTGTACACGGTACTCAAGACACAGGTGGGGTGGTGTACACGGTACGCAAGACACAGGGGGTGGTGTACAAGGACGCAAGACACAGGTGGGGTGGTGTACACGGAAGCAAGACACAGGTGGGTGGTGTACACGGTACGCAAGACACAGGTGGGGTTGGTGAAACCACGGTAAACGCAAGACAGTGGGTTGGTGTACAACGGTACGCAAACAGGGGGTAGTGTACACGGTACGCAAAGACACAGGTGGGTGGTGTACACACGTACACAAAGACAGCAGGTGGGGTGGTGTACAACGTACGCAAGACACAGGTGGGGTGGTGTACAAACGGTTAACCAGACACAGGTGGGGTGGTGTACAACGTACGCAAGCGACACAGGTGGGGTGTGTACACGGTACGCCCCCCAAAAGGGAACACAGGTGGGGTGGTGTACAAGGTACTCAAGACACAGGTGGGGTGGTGTACACACGGGTACCCGCAAGACACAGGTGGGGTGGTGTACACGTATAGCGCCACGACACAGGTGGGGGTGGTGTCCATGGTACGCAAGACACAGGTGGGGTGGTTTCACGGTAACGCAAGACACAGGTGGGTGGTGTACACGTACTCAAGACACAGGTGGGGTGTGTACACGTTACGCAAGACACGGTTGGGTGGTGTACACGTAACGCAAGACACAGGTGGGGTGGTGTACATGTGCCGCTAATGACACAGTGGTGGGGTGGTGTTACACGGTAACGCAAGACACAGGTGGGGGTGGTGTACACCGGTACGGCAACTACACAGGTGGGGTCTGGTGTACACGGTACTCAAGACACAGGTGGGGGTGGTGTACACTGTAAGCAAGACACAGGTGGGGTGGTGGTACTACGTACGCAAGACACAGGTGGGGTGGTGACACGGTACCAAGACACAGGGGGGTGGTGTACACGGTACGCAAGACCACAGATAAGGCAGTGGTGTGATAAAGTTACGCCAAGCGCACCACATAAAACAAAAAACAAGATGAAGTTCCAGTGGTGTGGAATCAGTGGGTGAGAGAGAATAAAGTTACGCCAGCTCGTGTACAGGTAAGTTTCCCTCGTATACCTGTACGACATGACCACACCAGCATCCACTATCTCTTTTGATACTAACAAAGAACAATTTTCAACACGATTCCCGACTAAATACATTGGCATGTAATTTTCACCTTCTCAGATTTTTATATGCACAAAACATCTGAATCCTTATCCCCCTTAAAGCTATGGCCATGCATAGCTTTAAGAAGAGGTACGACAAGGCCTCTTGAAGCCAGAGTGGACGTAGTAGCGACCAGAAAAGAGGCAAGGGCCAGGAGCTGTGAATCGACCCCTGCAACCACAATAGGTGAGTACACAGTGCGGCGCGCACACACAACAACACACCACACACACACACACACAACACACACACACAGTCAACACACATCTCATCAACAGCAACCAACATGTATCAGGACGGGAAATCCTTTGTCACAAACGCTACTGAGTTCTTATGACATGGTGACAGCAATAAGATTAAGAGAGAGAGGGGTGGTGGATTGCATTTTCTAGGACTGCTAAGAAGGCGTTTGACACAGTTTCCACACAAAGATTGTGCAAAAACTGGAATGACCAAGCATGGATAACAGGGAAGGCACTACAATGGATCAGGAATACTTTACAGGAAGACAGCAGCGAGTCATGGTACGTGCGAGGTGTCAGAGTGGGCACCTGTGACCAGCGGGGTCCCACAGGGGTCAGTCCTAGGACCAGTGCTGTTTCTGGTATTTGTGAACGACATGACGGAAGGAATAGACTCTGAGGTGTCCTGTTTGCAGATGACGTGAAGTTGATGAGAAGAATTCACTCGATCGAAGACCAGGCAGAACTACAAAGGGATCTGGACAGGCTGCAGACCTGGTCCAGCAATTGGCTCCTGGAGTTCAATCCCACCAAGTTCAAAGTCATGAAGATTGGGAAGGGCAAAGAAGACCGCAGACGGAGTACAGTCTAGGGGCCAGAGACTACAAACCTCACTCAAGAAAAAGATCTTGGGTGAGTATAACATCAGGCACATCTCCTGAAGAGCACATCAACCAAATAACGGCTGCAGCATATGGGCGCCTAGCAAACCTCAGAACAGCATTCCGACATCTTAATAAGGAATCGTTCAGGACCCTGTACACCGTGTACGTTAGGCCCATATTGGAGTATGCGGCACCAGTTTGGAACCCACACCTAGCCAAGCACGTAAAGAAACTAGAGAAAGTGCAAAGGTTTGCAACAAGACTAGTCCCAGAGCTAAGAGGTATGTCCTACGAGGAGAGGTTAAGGGAAATCAACCTGAACGACACTGGAGGACAGGAGAGATAGGGGGGACATGATAACGACATACAAATACTGAGAGGAATTGACAAGGTGGACAAAGACAGAATGTTCCAGAGATTGGACACAGTTGGAAGCTGAAGACACAGATGAATCACAGGGATGTTAGGAAGTATTTCTTCAGCCACAGAGTAGTCAGTAAGTGGAATAGTTTGGGAAGCAATGTAGTGGAGGCAGGATCCATTCATAGCTTTAAGCAGAGGTATGATAAAGCTCATGGTGCAGGGAGAGTGACCCAGTAGAGGCCAGTGAAGAAGCGGGGCCAGGAGCTATGAATCGACCCCTGCAACCACAACTATGTGGGTACACACACACACAAAACAAGGCAAATGTCTATCGAGAAGTGCCTTTTACAGCTGGTAACTAACACACACACACACCCTACCTGGAGGGTGTTCTGGGGATCAACGCCCCCACGGCCCAGTCCTTGACCAGGCCTCGCAGTGGATCAGGGCCTGTTTTCAACCAGGCTGTTGCTACTGGCCGCACGTAATCCAACGTACGAATCACAAGCCCGGCTGATCTGGTATTGACTTTAGGTATCTGTTCAGCTCCCTCTTGAAGACAACCAAGGGGTCTTTTGGTAATTTTCCTTATGCCTGGTGGGAGGCTGGTGAACGTCTTGGGCCGAGATACTTATTGTGTTTTCTCTTAGTATACTCATGGCGCCCCTACTTTTCATTGGAGGTATTTTGCACCGTCTGCTCAGTCTTTTGCTTTCGTAGGGAGTGATTTTGTGTTCAGATTTGGGACCAGTCTCTCTAGGATTTTCCAGGTGTAGATTATGTTTGTATCTCGCCTGCACTCCAGTGAGTACAGGTCGAGTGCTTCCAAGCGTTCCCAGTAATTAAGGTGTCTGACAGAACTTATATGTGCCTTGAATGGTGCGTTAGTATACAGCAGTATTCCACTTTACTAACCTGTTTATATATAACTCACAAAATCGTACTAACATGACTGCAAACAAGCCACGGTGCGGGTGGGATTAGAACCCATGGCAAGTGAGTCATTAAAATTATACATCAGTGCGTTAAGCCACTGTGCCGGAAGGCTTATGCACTGGCCTGGAGTTTTACGACTCACTCGCAGATAATTAGGGATAATAACAAAGATCTATAATTATTATATGCAATATTCTTTTAACTTGTGTACAAAATCATATACCATTACACTCTTATGACACTAAACCTATGTGTAGGGTAGGGAACTGATGCAAGTTATGTCAAGTGTGATTACACACTCGAAAAACACCACCACCAGTATTCCACTGCTCGTAGCTTGCACCAGCTACTCAAGCCTATCAAGGCTAGGTGTGGGTGCTCGTGGCTCGGTAGTATTCTCAGCTCACACACTGAAGGACCGGGGATGGATCCCGGCATGGGTGAAACGTTAGGCATGTTTCCTTATTCCTGGTGTCACTGTTTACCTAGCAGTAAGTAGGTACCTGGATGTTAATCGACTGTTGTGGGTAAAAAAAAAAAAAAAAAAAAAAAAAAAAATCTTGTCCTTTTCCTGGACCGTCCTGGTTCCTCACTCCCTTTAACTCCCCGACTGTTTCTCTGCTGACCTCTTATCCAGGTTTAACTATCTGATAGAAAGTCATTCCCGTGGGAAAATCTACACCTGGTCTTCTCCCCATGCTAGGGGTCTCATACAGATCTAGAAAGGCATAACATTATCACACTCGGTAAGCCATCTATACCTTGGGCCCAAACAAGACACATGAACCTCGGATTAACACTTATGGAAAATCGATCCCACAGCGCCTTAGCTGAAACAAGTGACTTTTTTACACACAAAAACATAAGAGGGCTGTTTCAAACAGTTCCTATACTTCACAGTCCTCAAGAAGCAGGCTCTCACGGATTATAAATACGCCAAGAATTTTCTTAAAAGGTGGTTTTTTGATGCCGGTGAGGGTTCTTGATGCATGGAACTGGACCGCCCTCTCCTTCCTTGGTTTAAAAATTTGATTGCCTATATTTCCCCAAGTGTTGTATGATTCCTGTGTGTTTAGCGTTGCCACCTAAATAAAATAATGTCGAGGATTATAACTCTCTTTATACATACATGGAAAGTTTTCTTCCATCGTAATAGGGCGGTTGTCCGGCCCCGGTGGCTCGTACAGTCGATAGTTAAGCAGCAAATTAACTAAGTTAACACTCAGTCTGAAAATTAACATACCTCCACAATAACAGAAAATTTAATTTAAACTGTTTATACGTCTAGGACGAAAAAAGGGTATATACACTAAGATGCTTTGTCCTCCCCAGCGATCTATGCTGAGAATTTACTTAATCTATTTTTAGGGATTAAAGTGGTCTTATCTTGTAGTGAACAGGTAAGGTGCAGCTCGTGTAGTCGATAGACTTTAAACCCCATTAAGCAAATAACCAACCTAGGGCGAATGGACAGCTAAAATAATGATGTCGATAAACTGTCACTCTACTGATAGTTTATCAACATTCTGATAGTTACTGAGTAGACTCACTGAGTCTACTCAGTAACTATGGTGTCAGTTGTGGTGTCTCTCAGTGATCATAAATGCTTAGCATATTTTTTGTAGGTACACTCAATACTCACTATGCTTTTGTTGTTTATGTAGGACTGGTCGTGGTTTTTAAGTACATAAGTGTGCATGGTTCACACGTTGTGTATTGCATGCTCACTATATATTTGTGAACTTATTCCAATAAGTGTTAGTGTGATTCGTGCCACATTGAGCATACATGTGAGCACATGTGCTTACACTGTGCTGCCGTACAAGGGATATACTAAGAATGTACTTCTGTCGCTCTGCCCAGAGGAAACAACAGCGGATGCCGCACAGATATGATATCACCATCTAAGTACATAAAGTCTTCATAGCCCACTGCATCCTGCTCAACCTATTTCCTCCGAGTGATAATTTAAACCTCCACCGAATAACACAGAGGCACAGAAATCCTTCCAGGACATAACTTCCACTCAGTTACTGAGAGCCAATAATGTGGTTTATGTGATACGGAGGAAGCTAGAGATAGGCAACCAAGTGTGATAAGAGTGTGGTCGAGTGGGGCGACTGCGCTGTGAGTGTGACTGGCCAGTCAGTTGGGTGGTGGTGGATGGAGCAACAAGACGCTACAGGATAGTCTATGTTGGTCCTCTCTGTGACACAACCACCTGCCACTACCGTACACGCACTGTGTATCATCAAAATCTGGTTTCGTGAAAGCTGACAGCTTACCCCCATGTATTAGAAAAAGTAGTTATATGAAATTTTAGTGTATAAACAATTTAAATCCAGCATAATCGCCAATAACACTGAAATGTCGACAGGTCGAAATCAAGTAGACAAAAAAGCGCATATCAGACAAATATTAGAAAAAACAATTGAAAGTTAATTTAGTTTCCCAAATGTTCTTATTCGTATTGGGTTTATCATGATTGTTTATCGTGCTCATCTCAAGGCATTTTTAATAATTTCGGCTGCATGAAAACGCGTAATTAAGTTGAAGAGGACTAGTGTGACTTTCCTGTCAGTGATGAGGGCCTCAGGAGTCAGTCAGGTAAGATTATCACTCAGTCTTAAAACATTAACAACTAATATGATCATGTTTTCATACTCGTGTGCTTATTATACATTTTTGGTGAGACTAAACAGACTATCTGTGAATATAGAGTAATTAAAAAACTCTAAAAGAGCTGGAGATAAGTGTCACTGTGTTCCATACACTGACTATGGCAAGGAAATCAGAAAAAAAGAGAATAGCATTATAAAAAAGAGCCAGCAATACACAGCATCCATAAGAGACTGAGTTACAATTTCTGGGTACAGTTTCGTGCATCTGTTTATGTCCCTTTTGCATAATACGAGGATGTTATATGTATATAGATAGAAATAAAACCCACACATATTATTATTATAATCAAAAAGAAGCGCTAAGCCACAAGGACTATAAACCCACACAAAAACAGGATCATAGTTGATCAGGTGAAGTGCTGGTCTGTTTATAAAGCTGTGGCCGAGGTGTGGGATTAATGTGTACTTCCAGTATTCAGGTGTTCTGTCCTAGTGGTTACAGAAAAAGCTCTGGGTCTAGCTTCTAAGATTGTGCATTTTTTTTGATGGTTTAATATAACTTCAGCTATTTTCAAGGAATTTGGAATTAGGTCGCGGGGGCGTTTGCCCCCCGGAACACCCTCCTGGTATACAGGTATAGCCAGTAGCACGGGAACTTGTAATGTATTCATGAGCGCTAAGCTCGTAGGGGTTATATTACGGCCAGTTATTTGAAGGTACTCAAGTTTGATCCAACATAGGGGAAGGGAGCTTAAATTTCTTGGATCTAGAGCCCTTCGCCAGTATCAAGGAAATTTCGACCCTTAAAGGTAAGGGAATATACTGTTGTTATAAATTTTACGGGAGCGCTAAACCTGTTGGGGTCATACAGCACTATGGTGAATGGAAGTAGTTATATTCAGTACAAGGGAAAGAGCCTTCACCGGCGTCAAGGAACCACGTTTGAAAGGAGAGGCATGATGCAGGTGTGTGTAAGGGAGATAAGTCAGTGTTGGAGTTGAGGCGTAAACTATACCTGGTATATTTATTGTGGTCATCATAAGAGTAATGAATGACCTTGCTACTGGCAAGTCACAGTCGCTCCACATCAAGAAGTGCCCCTTCGATCCCCGTTGGGGAGGGGAATCTATAACCTTCATACCAGAGCCTCTAAATCTTCACGATGCTTGCCCATCGTGCAAAGATCAAGCCTACCAGTGGTGTTATCAGTGACTTCACCAAACTTGCCCTTTCTGCCGCTGTGAAGACCTGCCTACAGGTTAAATTTACAGCTATACTCTCCTTGAAAGACTCCCTCGTTGTCGTCTATACTGACGATCTTGAAGCTTCCAAACTGACTGACGACACTGCTGCGAAGATTCTTAGTGACCGCCAGTTCACCGTCTCTCCTTCACCTTTCCTCCTGGCGAAACGTTCTGTTTTTTATCAACGTCTAGACAAGATCATAACATCCCTATCGACTGGTGATCTGAAGACTTCAATCGAAGAACAAAACTCTTGGTGATCGATTGACAACATCACCAAGATTCCAAACGCATCCTCTATGATCCAAGTCACCTCCAACATCGAAATGGCTACTAGAGCACTTAAGGAACATAAGTGTTTCAAAACCATTTCAAAACCATTCATCACAACTGTCAGATGGCCTAGCCATCTCATACTACCTGGAGTTTACCTGGAGAGAGTTCCGGGGGTCAACGCCCCCGCGGCCCGGTCTGTGACCAGGCCCCCTGGTGGATCAGCGCTGATCAACCAGCTGTTGCTTCTGGCTGCACGCAAACCAAAGTACGAGCCACAGCCCGGCTGATCAGGAACTGACTTTAGGTGCTTGTCCAGTGCCAGCTTGAAGACTGCCAGGGGTCTGTTGGTAATCCCCCTTATGTGTGCTGGGAGGCAGTTGAACAGTCTCGGGCCCCTGACACTTATTGTATGGTCTCTTAACGTGCTAGTGACACCCCTGCTTTTCATTGGGGGGATGGTGCATCGTCTGCCAAGTCTTTTGCTTTCGTAGTGAGTGATTTTCGTGTGCAAGTTCGGTACTAGTCCCTCTAGGATTTTCCAGTGTATATAATCATGTACTCTCCCTCCTGCGTTCCAGGGAATACAGGGAATACCACATTCATCCATAATAAATAGAGCCAGAACGTTTCGCCTACGTCTCTCCCTGTTGGAATTGCTATTCATACTTTCATCCAACGACCGACTGCCCCATTAAGGACAAGAAATTCTGTTCCAACTGCATTAAAGAGGACACGATTTCAAAGCCTGTTCTACCACTAATGCTACTCCTACCTGCCTCAACTGCAAGGGCACTCACCATATCCTGCAGTCCTCTAAGGAAGGAAGTGCTGTCTAAGAAACTCAAAGAAGCTAAGAAGAGAAGCCCAAAATCGCCGACTTTGCCGCCATAACAAAACTACAATGTGACACCAAGAAAATTCTTCAAGCCACACAACAGCCTTCTGTATTTTTCACTGCCCTCTCTCCACTCCCAGACGCGGCTCCCTCAAAGGTGTTGTACTGCATGGTGTATGCTCACCTCGCAAATGCAGCCAACCCATGCACATTCAACACCACCATCAATGAACTATTCAAACTTAACAACTTGCCTGCCTTCGTTTTTCCTGACTGCACACCCTCAGCTGAGATCCTCAGGATTCTTCCTAACATCGTTAACCTCACCACTCCTGCCGACCTGTCTCCTACCTCCCAAGAAGCTGTTCCTGCACCTACCCCAACCTCCCACACCACCGCTCATGCTGCTTCGCCCACTGCCCCCAACCTGATGTTACACCTCGCCACTGTACCTGTCGACCCACAGTCACCTGCTAGCACCATGGTAGACTCTGCTACTGAATACACGTCAGAAGATGAAGATGTTGACGAACCTAGCACACAAACATGGGAAAACCTGACATTCTACTCTGCTCCTTCAAGCACTGACCCCCATGACTTGCAGTGAACTCTACAAAGGCCTCGGTGCAGGAACTGTCAAGTTTTCCAGTGAGCAACCCCACCAATTCCCACACCCAAGTTCTGGAATTCCTCAAGCCTTTTCGATTCACCTTCTGTAACAAGACAACTTTTCCCACCTCTCTAGAAGCAACTTCAAGAGATTTGAGAATGGATCTCCCACAGACCTGCCGCCCTAATCGCGCCAATCAACACCACCAGTATGCTGCCCCCTGATGTTCTTCTCTGCCTGCCATGTCCTGCGATTAACCTGTTGCCAGCTTGTCAAGTCGGGCTGGCAATCCAACTTCCACAAGATCATCGAAAACTGAGCTTCCTGTTCCTGTTTCTCAAGTCTGCTCCACGATCGCCTAGCTGCTGGGTTAAGCCCTGGCTCTATTTCTGCGACTAAGAACGCTCCTCTCCAGCACTATTCTTCGTCTGTCCGTCTTCTTTGCTCATGCCCATTGGGATCTTACTTGTACGTTTTCGTTCGTTCGTTTTGGAGACGGAGGGGGGTTGGTGGGGAGGAATTGGGGTAGAATGAAATCAAGGAAAAAGGTTGTGGGTAAACAGACGAGGGGATGAAGATTGAGACACTTATGCAGCATATGGGAATCTATATTCTATATATTGATAAAGATTCCCATATGCTGCATAATGTCTCAATCTTCAACTTGTCGGTTTTTTCAAACCATTCATCACAAGACGGAGGGGAAAAAAGGATGAGTGACCTATCCATTCTGGAATGCGAGTAAGTTAAACTGTGTCACCAATTCAGTGAAGAGGTCATGTCATCATGGTGTAGGACCCTTCACAGACCGGACCCACAGGTTACGGTGATGTGACAGAGCCTTGGAAAGCTTTCACATCTAATAAGTAGACCTTGGTAAAGTCACGATCGCCAGGTGTGCGGAAATAGATTGAGTCAGTGACTCTTTCTTCTGCAGGGGTGATGGAGGCTCCCGATACTGTTGGTGATGGAGGATGTTCAGTGGTTGCTGATTCTGTGAAAGGTTCATTAATGGTGTTTCGACTGTCGGCGACGCTGCCCTGGTGGGCAGGTCAGCCACAGCCAGGATGTGGCTCGTACGTTGGATTGCGTGCAGCCAGCAGTAACAGCCTGGTTGATCAGGCTCTGATCCACCAGGAGGCCTGGTCACAGACCGGGCCGCGGGGGCGTTGACCCCCGGAACTCTCTTCCAGGTAAACTCCAGGTACACGCTGGGGAGTGCCACATCTGTTGGTGGCACCTGGAAAGTAGATGGGGAGCAGATGAAGAAAGAGTATCTCGGCTGATGTTCTCCGGGAAACCATTGCTGGGAGTTTATTTCCGCCGAATGTTTTGTTAATTAGTGTTGAAGAATCTTCTGCTAGCAACATTGTGCACGATCTTGTTGGCTGAGATTTCTTTGAAAACTGAAAGTGCACATCATCAACTGTAATAAATGATAATAAAGATTATTTATTTATTATTTATGTAATGATAACTCTAGATAAGCAAGCCCTTTCGCTTAATTATAATTTTCAAGTCATAACTTGAAAAAGCTCACATATGAGCGAAACGTTGTCGAATAAAGTTCAGCCTTGATTTATATAAGCGTTTTTTGTTTTGTTCTCGTCAGAATTTTGCCTGGCAAGACACTGTTCATGGTGGTAGTGGCGATTCTTAACTGCAAACAACAATTCGTGGTGACAGTGGTGGGGCTGACAGAGAGGTTCGTGCTTGTTATGGCTGTGGTGAGTTCACGTTTGGTGAACTCACTGTTGGTGTGTAATGTGCGCATGTTCATGCTGCAGTCCTGTTGATTCCAATTTCGCACCTTTAATATGTCTTTATTGGGAAATATTTTTATTACTAAATAAAAACTGGGTGTCAGCAGTGTGCTGCTATTGTACTTGGAGAACTGTAGAGAAGGACAACACAAGCAGTAATTGGTAGCTCCATTCAGTCAATCTTTACGCCTGTTCTTCTGTACCTTAGCCTTGATCTACAATAAACGAGTCTGGCTCCGTGATAAAGTACTGTGACTCTGATACAGAGTTTGCAGGTTCGAGTCCTGCTGTGGGCGTAGAGACAATGTTTCTGAACCTAACGAAAAAAATATACTTCATAAATAACAGGGTGGTCGGGAAGTGGAATGATCTCGGGAGAAGTGATGTAAGCAACTCCATATAAAGCTTTAAGAACATGTGCGATAGGGACCACGGGGCTTGGAGAGTGTATCTGGCAAGCGGCAAGTTGATAGGCGGGGCCATGAGCTAGGATTCGACCCCTGCAACCAGATATAATGAGAACTTATAAGAGTCTGATGTTGCACGCTAGCTCTGTCAGAAGGTTGTGCTACATACTAGCCCTGTCAGAAGGTCATGCTGTACACTAGCTTTGCAAAACCATGCCGTACACTAGATCTGTCAGAGGTCGTGCTACGTTCATGTTATAGCGATGTGACAGAGCTACAAGTAGTGTTATCCTAAGTGGTGAGGAGGTTTTTCCACATCCCATTTATAACTTAAGTGGGTTTTCAAAGGTATCAAACTTTAAGTGGCCACTTAAGTGGTACTTATTGTGGAGTACCTGATGAAATCTGTTAATGAACTCCTCCGTGGTAATGGGAACTCGTTCACCCCCCCCCCCCTCCTTCTATGTTATTCGTCAAAGTTGGGGATTGGGATAGAGGGCCTAGTTGGGGAGTAAACAGTGAACAACTTTACTTCTCTGTGTACTATAGAAAGTGTAGTTTATATGTAATAAAATATTGTTAAGCACAAAGAAAGCCACTAGCATGCATGTGCATTTCGGGCAATGAGTTATGAGGTTGGAAGAGAACTGGCTGGGAAAAGGTGACATTTGGGTAAGGAGTGGAGGCAGAGTGTAGACGGGTTCGGGTGCAGGTATGGGTGAAATGGAGAAGAGATTAGAGGAATGTGAATATGGGGTTGTGAAGTGATGGGTAGGTTAATGGGTGAGGGTGTGGTGGGGGAGGAATGGGGTGATGGGTGAGGGTGTGGTAGGGGAAGGAGTGGGGTGATGGGTGAGGTGATGGGTGAAGTGCTGATGGCTCATGTTATTCCAAGAAAGCGTTCAACATCGACCTTTTTCCACGAACATCATCGTCGCATATTGTACTGAAGTGTGTATATATATCAAAGTTCTCTTTGAAGAACCACTGTTTTTATACGTAACTGAGTGTATCGAATGTGATTTTTTGTCAAGGTGTATGCCCAAGCATTTACCTTCATCCTTGTAGGTTGGTTAATTGGGCTTATAAGTCAGCCGGCAACAAGAGTCATTAAAGCTGAATGTACCTTGCTCATTACTAATCAAGAATATTTTAATCCCAAATGTGCATCTGTTGGAATTAAAGCAAACTAAAAGTGTTGAGATATATATCTCTCCACATGTACATGTGATGTACTGTGCATCTTTCATAGCACACACATCAGGAGAAAATTAATTTTCAGTATATTTTGAATATATATATATATATATATATATATATATATATATATATAATATATATATATATATATATATATATATATATATTTATATATATATTATTATGTCGTGCCGAATATGTAAAACTGGTCAATTAGCAAGAACTCATTTAAAATTAAGTCCTTTCTAAAATTTTCTCTTATACGTTTAAGGATAATATTTTTTCAATAATGTTAATGTAAAAAATTTTAATTTTGCATCAAAAGAATCTTAGAAAACTTATCTAACCTTATTATAACAAGAACAATTTATTTTAGCCTAACCCAACTAATATATTTTAGTTTGTTTACAGTAATTTAATACTAAACAAACACAGTGAAATATATTTTTTTCGTTAGGTTCAGAATGATTTTGGCCAGAGGTCCAGTGAAGTGTTAATAACGGATAAGTAACTACTATAGTCATAAGATATGAAATGAGTGGTGGTAGCATTGAGGTGCAGGGAATCACAGCATACATAAATTGAGCATACAACCGTTACCTCTACTAAACAGGAAATAATCTTTTCCTTAGAAGTGTAGGGGAAAGTTAGCGTAAGCCTGGCTGCTGTGTAAATAATAAAACAATGATCCCAGTATAGCGCAGTGAAAAGTGTATTTTGAAAGAATACAGTGTATATCCTTGAGATAAACAGTGTACAGCACTACATAAAAGGAATTTAAATAATAATAATAATAGTAATAGTAATAAAAAAATAATAATAGCGAAGTGTGGCAGTGTGGGCAAGTCCTGCCCGGCTCACACCCACCCTACACCCACCACCCACCCTACACCACCACCCACATACTGCAAACTTGGTTCGTATAAATACATCTTGCATATTACTGGCACCAGCAAGAGAAAGGTAAAGTGGAAATCAGTTTTCTTCTGTGGCATACAGAGTGTAGTAGGATACAGACAGGATGTCAGCACAGCATATCTGTGGGACAGTAAAAAAACCTTGGAAGAAATCGAATCACAGCACCTCTTCCCCCCA
>NW_026508824.1:0-11333 GCF_026875155.1 Cherax quadricarinatus
CTACGCAAGAAATAACAAATTTACAAGTACAACACTAACAATACAACCATAAAAAATTTAAAAGGTTACCCTGGTAGTTTTTCTTTCTTTTGGGTTATGTTTCTCACTCAGGTTGCAAAACCTCCGCACCCTTTCTGTGCCCGGGAATTTTGAAGTCCCGGGATGAAACGAAAGAATTGGTCGTTTGTTGGGTTATCCTAGGAAATTTCTCCACTTCAAAGAAATCTTCTGCAACGGGGCATCCTGTAGCATCTACTGCGCCGGGAAAAAAGGTTGGTTTTTGGTGGGAATCCCGAAAACGTCAACTTGTTCTCTATTGACTTTTTGGGCAGTCTCATCTATTGACTTTCGGCACTTCCTCCCAAAACCCAAACCTTTTTTTTCCCGAGCAGTAGTTTTACAGGATGCCCTTTGCAGTAATTTTTTCAAAAGCTGGAAATTACCTAGGATAACCGACAAACGACCAATTTCTTTCTGTTGCATCCGGATTTCAATTTCCCCGGGGGACAAAAGGGACTGGGGAGAGTTTTGAACAACATGATGAGAAGCATAACCTAAGAAGAAAGAAAAAACCCCCGGAAACCCCTTATATTTTTAGTGTTGTACTTGATATGTTTTGTACTTGTATATTTGTTATTTTTTGCGTAGTCTCATATTAAACGGAAAAATTTTTTGAAAACCCTTTTCTGTTGTTGTGCCAGAGTAGGGTTTATGACCCAAACCCTTTGAACAGACAACACCTAAGACGTCCCCTACAACACGAGGATTTGAGAGAAATCAACGACCCGGGCCACCCGGGGGCAGCTCCTCCTGACGGGGGAAATCTTTTCTGGACTGACAGACAAAAACCCTAAAGGGCCCTACGAAGATATGGGCTTAAAAATAGGTTTTGGTTTTCCGGAAGGGGGGGAAGGGCTGGAAACCCCTGAACAGGGAGGACCTAACAGGCAAACCATATCTTACTAAAAAATCCACCACAGATGAGGGACGACAAGAAAGGGAGGGACTTCGACCAACAGATGGGGGCCCCTGAAAATTTTTCAAAGGGGCCGGGGCTCTCCTCCCCCACCTACCCGGGGGGAGGGGCCCCTGCAGGACCCCCCTTTCAAAGCAAAAAATACACAAAGGGTTTCCTGATTAAAAAAAATGAAGCCCTTTATTGGGGCCTTCTCTGTTAAAGACGGGCCTCTTAGTTTTAAATGCAGGAAACCCAGGGGGGCTAACTGAACTTCGAAATTATACGGGAACAAACTTCTTTAAAACAGAATTCTACTTCGAAGACTGCCAAAGGCAGGTGTGTTTCCCGGGAAATGGCCAGAACCCATACGGGTACTGCCCCCTACCAAAATGTGGACACCCAGCCTGGTCGGGAGCCCTTTAGAACAGAGACCAGAAAACATACAAACATCTGCGCCCCCCAAAGCCCTGGGCTTACCTTGCCTCGGAACCACAGTCGAAAACTTAAGGCCTGGGCTCTCTATTTTTGAAGAATCGGGGAAGGGTAACAAAAGATATAGTTGCCCACGCCCCGCCCCTTTACCAGAATACCGAAAAAGAGCCCCCAGATCACAACCTTCTTGGAATACACAAGGCAAAGGGACGAGGGGGAAAGGGGGGCCCCTGGCGAAGAAAAGTAAACACCTGGCAAAAGATCCTGGGGGTAGAAGAGCCCCAAGCCGAACAAGGTCCTGCCCCCGCGTGGGAAAAACTCCGCAGCTCCGGGGGACCCCCGGAACAAGCGGATTTTTAATCCTTGCTAAAAAATCTGAAGACTTGCAGAAGGGTTACAAACTGGAATCCCCTCCGAAAAAGGGTCCGAACAATAAGGCTGCCCCCAAAAAAGGAAAGGAGGCCAACAAACACAGAACAGGAAAGAAATACAGGGAGCAACAGAAACAACTACAAGAGCAATTACAAAAACAAAGATAACTACCGGGAAAAAATGGAGGAAAATTTCAGGAATTTCCCACAGAGACTACGTAGGAAACGGTCACCAAGGGGCAGATCTCCCCATACAGGGGAAGCTACAGACACGAGATAGACCCAAATTTACAAAAAACACAACGGAAAGGGGGGACAGTTGATCCGACATCGATCTTCGAAGGCCCGGGCCCCCGGGTTAGAAAAGAAATAAATATCTCTGGACTTGGGTCGAGAAGAATTCGATGAGGCAATGGGTGGATTACTTCCCAGAAAAAAAAAACCACCGATGAAGCTTGGAAGGGGTATGTCCCTTCAGGGGGCTGACGAAGGGAGAATTCCCAAGACCAGGGGGTTTTGGGGCAGAAGAAACTAAGAAAACCCACCTAACCTACAGTTTTGAGGGGCAAAACGAAGGGAGGGCCCGAAAACTCTGAGCGAGCCCAGAGGGGAGTGGGTCGAAGGAAAATACATGGACAAAAAACTAGAAAATAAAAAAGGAGGGAAAAGCAGCAGGGCCCGTTGGCCCTACAGGCAGTCCTTTTTCAATTCATCCCACAACAAAAATTTACCAACCCCAATTTTTCAAAGTACCCAAGAAATAAGCTCTGATGTCAAATCCCACTCAAATCCCCCCACCACCATGTATTTTTCCCAATAAATTTGAAAATACCTAAAGTCCTCCTCAATAAACCCCAAATAGGGAACTGTTTTCCCCTCATCTACTACCCCATTTTTAAACCCAAAACTTTTCCCAGTCCTTTCTAAATCTAAACTTATCTAATTTTTAAAACCATTCGCGGTTCTCTCTTTGGGGAGATACCTTTAAAACCTTGTTAATACCCCCTTTATTAATACCACTTCCATTATACCTCGTCAGGTCTCCCTCATTCTCGTCTAACAAGTGAAAATGTAAATTAAAAGTCTTAATTTTCTTTTAAATTGGAAGATTTCTAATGCTATGTATTAATTTAGTCATCCTACGCTGAATGTTTTCAAAACGAATTTATGTCCATTCTGTAATATGGAGACCAGAATTGAGCTGCATAATCTAGGTGAGGCCTTACTAATGATGTATAAAGCTGCAGTATGACCTCTGACTTCTGTTGCTTACCTTCTTGATATAAATCCCCGTAATCTATTTGCCTTATTACGTACGCTTAGGCATTGCTGTCTTTGTTTAAGGTTGCTGCTTACCATAACCCCAAGTCCTTTTCGCAATCTGTATGGCTAATTTTCTACATCATTTACACTTATAAGTGCTAGGGTTATGGGCACCCCAAGCTTCAGAACCTTGCATTTATCTACATTAACTGCATCGGGCCACTTTTCTGACCAAGATAGAGTCTGTCTAAATCCTCCTGAAGTTCCCTAACATCTAAAGTTTGAATCAATTATCCTACCTATCTTCGTGTCATCGGCGAATTTGCTCATATCACTAGTAATTCCTTCATCAAGATCATTGATATATATTATAAACAACAACGGGCCCAAGACTGATCCCTGTGGAACGCCACTTGTTACTGATCCCCACTCGGATTTAACCCCATTTATGGACACTCTCTGCTTCCTGTCTGTGAGCCATGATTCGATCCACGAGAGCACTCTTCCCCCAATGCCATGAGCTGCTACTTTCTTCAACAGTCTTTGGTGCGGAACTCTATTAAATGCCTTACTAAAATCTAAGTAAATAATATCAAATTCTTTATCGTGGTCAACAGCCTCAAAAGCTTTACTGAAAAAAGTTAATAAATGCTGAGTATCATTAATCAAGCTATGCTTATCGAGATGGCTTCTTATAATTTGAGCTATAATTGACTCTAGTAATTTGCCTACAATTGAGGTCAGGCTTATTGGGCGGTAATTTGACGGTAACGACTTGTCCCCTGTTTTAAAAATAGGAATTACATTAGCCATCTTCCACATATCAGACACTACACCTGTTTGAAGAGATAAATTAAAAATATTAGTTAATGGTTCACAGACTTCCATTTTGCATTCCTTTAGAACCCTTGAAAAAACCTCATCAGGACCCGGTGACTTATTTTGCTTCAGTCTGTCTATCGTTCTAAACCATTCACTAACTAGATTTTACATAATTTATTTCTCTGGCCCACTATAAAAATTAATTACCGGGGAAAATTTTTTAGTGCCTTCCTGTGTTTAAAAAACCCAGAGGAAATAATTTTTTAAAACGAGCACATTTATTTCTTTTGTCTAAGATGCCCATAGTTATTTTTAGGGACCCCCTTTTCTCTGACTTTTGTTCTAATCCTGGAAAAAACTTTTTTGGGGTTTTTTTAGAATCCCTAGCAAAATTTAATTTTATAGTCCCTTTTTGCTTTTTTATCCCCCTTTTTTAAAGTCCCTCTTATGTCAAATACTGATTCTAAGATGACCCCGCCTCTTTTTAACGCCTTAAATTTCCTTTCTTATGCCCCAGTAAAATTTTAGCCCATTTTTATCCATTTTTGGGGCATTTTTATTTGATCTAATTTTTTTATAAGGGGTAAAGTTCTTTGAGCAGCATGTATTGTGTTCAGAAAACGTCATATTTTATAGTTTTTTTTTTATTGTGTTTTTTTTGACATCGATACCCAAAGAGAATTTTCTCATTATTTCATTTTCGGCATTCCACCAAAACCTAAAATTTTTTTCCCCCGGCAGTAGATGCAAAAAGGGCCCTGTTCAGTAAGATTTCTTTAGAACGGAGAAAAATTTCCCAGGGTAACCGACAAAAGATCCAAAATTTCTTCTGTTCATCCGGGACTTCAAATTCCCGGGCACAGAAGGGCTGACGGAGGAGTTTTGACAACATGGTGAAAGCGTAACCTAGAGAAGAAAAAAATACTACCCAGGAAACCTTTTATTTTTATGTGTTGTACTTGTATATTTTTGTACTTGTTTTTTGTTTTTTTGCGATGAGTCTCATATGTAAACTGAGACAAATTTTGAAAAGCCTTTTCTGTGTTGTGCTACAGAGTAGGGTTTATGACCACAAACCCTTCTGAAAGACAAGAACTAAGAGTCCCCTAGCAACATGCAGAGGATCTTGAGGAGAATCAACGAGGGTCCTGGCCTAGCACGGGGGCTAGCTCCTCCTGACGAGGAATCTTTCTGGACGTGACAGACGAAACCTACAAGAGCCTATGCTGAAGATATGGGCCTTACAAACTAGTTTTGAGATTTCCAGGAGGGAAGGCTGAAACCACAGAACAGGGGGACATAAGAACATAGAACATAGAAATAGGAACACCTGCAGCAGGCCTGTTGGCCTATACTAGGCAGGTCCTTTACAATCATCCCACTACAAAGTTGATCTACCCAAGTTTTAATACACTGCCCAAGAAAATAAGCTCTGATGTGCAAGTCCCACTCCAAATCCAACCATCCCACTCATGTGTATTTATCAACTAAATTTGTAACTACGCAAAGTCCTAGCCTCAATAACCCAAACTAGGTAGACTGTTCACTATCTACTAGCTATTTCCAAAAATTCTTTCCATGCCTTTCTAATCTAAAACTTATCTAAATTAAATCCATTACTGCGGGATCTCTCCTTGGAGAATTTCTCAAGACCTGTTCAATCCCCTTATTAATACCTATCTTCCATATTATACACTTCGATGAGGTCTCCCTCATAACCACCTATATCTCTACTGACGGATCCTACAGCAGCAGATGAAGGGACGACAACGCAAGGATGGACTTCGACCAAGCAGATCCGGACCCTGAGAAGTATTTCAAAGGGGCCTGGGCTCTCGCTGCCCACCTACCAGGGGGAGGGGGTCCTGCAGGACCTCCCCTTCAGAAGCAACAATACTACTAAGTTTCTCTGATTGAAAAAATTGAAGACCTTATTCCGCCTTCTCTGTTAAAGACAGGCCTCTTAGAGTATGAATAGCAGGGAAACCAGGGCGGCTACTGAACTTCGAAAATTATACAGGAACTAGACTTCTTTAACAACAGAATTCAATACTTCGAAGACTGCCACAAGGCAGGTGTGATTCCGGAAATGGCCAGAAGCCCTACGGGTACTGTCCCTACCAGCACATGTGGACTACCCAGCCTGGCTCAGGGAGACCTTAGAAGCAGAGACCAGAAAACATTACAAACATCTGGCAGCCACCCAAGCCCTGGGACTTACCATTGCCTCGGAACACACAGTCGAAAAACTTAAGGCTCTGGGCTCTCTAGATTTTGAAGAATTCGGGGAAGAGGTAACTAAAGATATAGTTGCCCACGCCCTGTCCTTCACCAGAATACCGAAAAAGAAGCTCCCAGAATCACAACCTGTCTTGGAATACACCAAGGCGAAGAGGACAGAGGAGAAAGGGGAGCCTCTGGCGAAGATAGTAAACACCTGGCAAGAGATCCTGGGGTAGAAGAGACACCAATGACCGAACAAGGTCCTGCCCCAGCAGTGGAAGAGACTCCGCCAGCTCCAGGGGCACCCCCGGAACAAGCGGATTTGAACTCCATTGCTAAAACTCTGAAGACTCTGCTAGACAGGGTTACTAAGCGGAATCCCCTCCGAAGAAGGGTCCGAACAATAGGCTCGACCCAACAGAAGGAAAGGAGGCCAGACAAACACAGAACAAGGAAAGAAATACTACGGTAGCAACAGAAACAACTAAAGAGCAATTACAAAAACAACGATAACTACCAGAGAAATAATGGAGGAAATTATTACAGGAATTCCGACAGAGACTACAGTAGGAACAGGTCACCAAGGACAGATCTCCCCACTACAGAGAAGCTACAGACACGAGATAGCGCCCAACTTCTACAAACTACACAACGGAAAGGGGATGACAGATTGATCCTGACATCGATCTTCGACAGGTCCTGGGCCCCAGGACTTAGAAAAGAAATAAATGATCTCTGGACGTGGATACGAGAAGAATTCGATGAGGCATCATGGATGGATTACTTCCCAGAAGATCCACCGATGATAGCTTGGGAAAGGGAATGTCCCTACAGGATGGACTGACGAAGGCAGAATTCCCAAGACCAGTGAGATTGAGGACAGAAGAAAAAGAAAACCCTACCTAACCTACGAGTTTGAGTGGACAACAACGAAGGAGCCTAAACCCCCAAGGTCCTGAAATCTCGAAGCGACCGAAGGGAGGTCAAAGGAACACTACACGGACCCAACTGCTATCAACGAGCAACTGTCTCATCTATTACGTTTTCGGCATCCTACAAAACCTACCTTTTTTCCGACGCAGTAGATGTACAGGATGCCCTGTTGCAGTAAGATCTTCAGAGCTGGGAATTACCTGGAAGGACCAACAAACGACCAGATTTCTTTCTGTGCATCCGCACTTCAACTTCCCGGCACAAAGGACTGCGGAAGTTTGACAACACTGAGTGAAGGTACCTAGAGAGAAAGAACCAAGAAAATTATATTATGTATTGTTGTACTTGTATAGTGTTGTACTTGAATTTGTATTTCTTGGTAACATATTGTAAACTGGAAATTTTTGAAAACCTTTCTGTTGTGTGCTTGATAAAAGGTTTTTGACCCAAACCCTTGAACAGACAACACTAGACGTCCCCTACAACATGCAAGGTCTTGATAGAAATCAACGAGCCTGGCCTAGCACGGGCAGCTCCTCCACGAGAAATCTTTCTGGACTGACAGAGAAACTCAAGAGCCTAGCTAAAGGCTAAAATAGTTTGAGATTTCCAGGAAGGGGGAAGGCTGGAACCACTGAACAGGGAGACCCAACAGGCAAACCTATATCTCTCCGCCTCCACAGCAGCAGTAAAGGACGACACGCAGATGACTTCGCCACAGATCCGGACCCTGAGAAGTATTTCCAAGGGCTGGGGCCTCGCTGCCCACCTATCCCAGGGGAGGTGGTCCTGCAGGACCTCCCTTAAGAATACAATACTACTAAAGTTTCTACTGATTGAAAAAATTGAAGACCTTATTCCGGCCTTCTCTTTAAACACCTCTTAGGTATTGAATAGCAGGAAACGGCGCTACTGAACATCGAAATTATACAGGGAAATAGATTCTTAACCAAAATTCAATACTTCGAAGACTGCCACAAGGCAGGTGATTCCGGAAATGGCCCCGAACCCATACGGGTGACGTCCCTACCACACATTAAACCCAGCCTGGCGGCCTTAGAAGCAGACCAGAAACATTACAAACTGGCGCACCCAAGCCGGACTTACCATTGCCTAACACACTCGAAAAACTTAAGGCTCTGGCTCTCTATTTTTGAAGAATTCGGGAAGGAGGCAAAGATTAATCCACCGTGCTTCACCAGAATACCAAAAGAAGTCCCGATCAAACCTGTCTTGGAATACACCAAGGCCAAAGGCAGAGGAGAAAGACCCTTCTGGCGAGATATAACACATGGCAAGAGATCCTGGGGTAGAAGAAACCCCAAGACCAATTTCCCCCAAAAAGATCCGCAGCCCGGGACCCCTGGAACAACGAATTTGACTCCATTGCTAAAACTCTGAAGACTCGCTAGAACAGGGTTACTACTGATCCCCTCCGAAGAAGGCCAACAATAAGGCTCGACCCAAAAGAGAAAGAGCCAAAAACACAGCAAAGGGAAAAAAATCACGGGAACAAAAGAAACAACTACAAAAGAATTACAAAAACAACGATAACACCAGAAATAATGGGGGAAATTATTAAGGAATTTCCCACAGAGACTACGTAGGCAGGTCACCAAGGGACAGATCTCCCCCCTACAGGAAAGCTACAACCGAGATAGAGCCCAACTTCTACAAACTACAAACGGAAAGGGGGTGACAGATTGATCCTGAATCGATCTCACGGGCCCGGGGCCCAGGACTTAGAAAAAAATAAAACCCATACAAAAATTTATCCCCCTTGGTCCCCCGGACCACCATTATTGGAAAGGGATATTCCCCCGGTACCAAGGCCCCAAACCAAATTGGGGGAAGCGAAACCCCCTCCACATTTTGGGCCACAAGGCTCCAAAACCGACAGCCAAGGGTTTGGGTCAAGAAAACTACCCGGGCCCAAAACCAACCAAAAGAATTTTTATAAAAAACCTAATAGAAACGAAACTAAAAAAAATGAGAACCCCCCGGGGTTAGGTTCACGCATGTGTAAATCTACAAAGCAAACCTCAATCCCTCTAAAACCACAACAGGGGGTCCCCGGGGGGGGTTCCCCAGGAAACCCCCAAAAAGAGGGTTTTTGCCCCTAAAATCGAAGCCCACCTTCCAGAGGGGGGCGCAAATTTGGGGTTAAAAAAACACTAAATTTGACCCAAATTGGGTACAAACGCGCCCCATCTTTCTCATTTTTAAAACATAATAGAAGACAGTAGAACTATATCAAAAGTGAGGTAATCATCCCTCGGCCTTGGATTAGTGTTTACAGACGGTATTTTTTTTTAATTTTTTGACAAGCAGAAAATGCCTATGGTCTGTTAAGGACCACAGACCCTCACGGGCTGAATCCCCCTTTGGGGAAAAACCCCTTTCCCCGGGGAATCCCCCCCACCGTGAGGTCTGTGGTCCTTCCCCGAACAAAAAACCCCTTTTTCCCTTTTTCCGATTTTCCCCCCGAGGTAAAAAACCCAAAGGGGGTTTACCCACTTTTTTTATATGGGTTTTTATGGGGTTTTCCTTAGTCCCAAAACTTTTTTGATTTAAAATATGGGAAAGTTACAATAAAATATAGGTTGCCCCGGCTTAATTCCAATTTCGGTATTTTATACCTTTCTTTCACAACTTTCAGACACTGCAACTCATGGAATCTTGGTTCAGGGACTCTACAAGACCTTCTTTACGGGGCTGCAAAAACCCATTCTTTGGGAAGGGCCTACTTCCACGGGGGAAACCCCCCCACCAGTGACTGCCCTCGTCTGCGCCCGCCCCTTTCCACTGACGACTATAAAAACGCCAGTCTTCTTGCCTTTGCTCCAGACTCTCCTCCACCACGATGCTGTGAACACTAACTCCAAGGCCGAGGGACTGATTACCTCATCTTTTGTATATAGTTCTACTGTCTTCCTATTATGTCCTAGAATCTGTATTGATAAAGCCACTGGATGGCGAAACGTCTACAATAAAGATATCCAGATGTTGCACATGTGTCTTAACTTCCATATTGTCGGTATTTTATACCTTTCTTGCACAAACTAAAAGTACCCAATTACCCAACCAAACTACCCTATTACCAGAGACCTTTCTTTCGATATCAGCACATGTTCAGAAAATTGGGAAGCAAATGCCAAGATCATTTTCAGTTTTACCCAAGCAATGATCTTTGATAACTGTTTCACCTGAGATGCATGTTCAATTTAAATACAACCTGTCTTACTCACAAATTTATCCAACCAAAATTTGATGCTACCCAATGTTTTCCCATCAAAAACTAGAGTGCAAAAAAATTTCTCTAATGCACAATTCAATTTACAAACGAATAACTGACTACGTTGGGTTCTTGGGGTTTGGTTTATTGGGAGACATGGACCTGTCTCACATGAACCAGTAAGGGCCCGCTGCAGTGTTTCCTTCTTTTTATGTTCACAAGTATTTTCTATTCGTCGCTTCAGATGAGAGTGTAATCCTAGTATCTAAACCATCTCCACAGGATATTCATAAAATATGTGTACGAATGGTAAATAATACCGACAAGATGAGATTAAGACACATGGGAACATCTGGGTATCTTTATTGTAGACGTTTCGCCATCCAGTGGCTTTTTCAATACAAATTCTAGGACATATGCGTGAATGTCCTCAGAATTAAGATTCCATGATGTTGCAGTGTCTGACAAGTTGTGTACGAATGGTATATAATACCGACAAGATGAGATTAAGACACATTGCAACATCTGGGTATCTTTATTGTAGAAAAGTTCGCCATCCAGTGGCTTTATCAATACAGATTCTAGGACAAAGATACCCAGATGTTTTCACATGTGTCTTAATCTCATCTTGTCGGTATTATTTTACCATTCGTACACAAATTGTCAGACACTGCAACATCATGGAATCTTAATTCTGAGGACATTCACGACTTATGTCCTAGAATTTGTATTGATAAAGCCACAGGATGGCGAAACGTCTACAATAAAGATACCAGATGTTGCACATGTGTCTTAATCTCATTCATAAAAAAGTGAATCATCCATGTATTTTCCACCTTTAATTTATTCCTGACTAGGAACTGAAATTCTCCAATCTCAAATCTATGACATCAAGGGTGATGGACTGATTACATCGTCTTCATATCTCTACTGTTCCTGCCTACTTCTGTATTCGACTGAAGAAGCCTACTGTGAAGGCGATACGTTTCGGAATAAAGTTGCCTAACTGTTGCCTCTGAGTTTACCTCCAACCTCTCATTTTGTATACCAGACACTGAAACACAATGGCATCTTAGTACAAAAAACACCTTTTATT
>NW_026508825.1:0-14979 GCF_026875155.1 Cherax quadricarinatus
AAGTCTGCTCATCAATTTTGTGTCACCTAAGTATATGAGGCTATTTCTGAGTGTAATACCTACGAAGATGCTATCAAAACCCTCAAGTCTCAGTATATTAAACCTACAAATGAAATCTTTGCACGCTATCGCCTTGCAACTCGCCGCCAGCAGATTGATGATCCTTAGAGGAATACTTTCAAGCACTGAAAATTTTAGGTAAGGACTGTCACTTCCAAGCAGTGACAGCTGCTCAGTATTGTGAAGAGTCCATCAGGGATGCTTTTATCAGTGGCCTGCAATCACCAATAATAAGGCAGCGTTTATTGGAGAATAAAACTCTCGACTTAGCCGCTGCCTTTGACCAGGCAAGAGCTCTGATTCAGCCCAGAAGAATTCTGAAGTATACAGTACCACTCAGCCTTCTCGAGTGGTAAGTGCTGCAATTCCTGACCAAGACTCTTGCAATGAAGTTACTGGGAACCTGCCTCAGTGACAGCAGCAGCAGGTACGGTGTGTTTCTTTTGTGGTTTTTCAAGACATCCACGTCCAAAGTGTCCTGCTCGTGAAGCAATGTGCCATAAATGCCACAAGAAAGGTCACTTTGCTAAAGTATGTCGTGCTAATGCATCAACAAGAGCTAGTGCCTCCACACATTCCAGTGATCATGCGACTCTAGCAACAGTGACTTCTGCGGCTACTCCAAATTCACTGTCAAAGGCAGTTGTGAAAGTATTCATCAAAGGAACAGAAGTAGATGGTCTTATTGATAGTGGCAGCTCAGAGAGTTTCATCAACCTTGACTTAGTTAAACGGCTCTCCTTGACTCTACATCACTCATCAGGTACCGTTTCCATGGCATCAACATCTCTCTCTATTCAGACCTTAGGGTTTTGTAAGGTAAATCTCAGAGTTAATGGAAAGGATTATCAAGATGTACATTTAGCTATTCTGCCACAACTGTGCTCTGATGTTATCCTTGGTCAGGACTTTCAGAAGCTGCATGGTAGTGTCACCTTAACATATGGAGGTGAACTGCCTCCTCTTGTTGTCTGTGGACTTAGCACTTTAAGGGTAGACCCACCAAAGCTGTTTGCAAATCTTACCGCGGATTGCCATCCTATATCAGCTAAGTCACGCCGCTATTCTTATGAGGATCGGATGTTCATTGAGAAAGAAACTCAGAGGCTGCTGAAGGAGGGTATTATAGAACCGAGTGATTCCCTTGGCGTGCACAGGTTGTTGTTGTTAAAGATGGTTATAGGAAACGGAGACTGGCTATCGATTACTCTGAGACAATCAACAAATTTACACTTCTTGATGGGTACCCTCTACCTCGAATTGACGATACAGTGAACAAAAATTGCTCAGTACTACCGTAAGTTTAGCACAATTGTTCTGCAGAGTGCCTATCATACAAGTTCCCTTTAAGGAATGAAGATAAACCATACACAGCGTTTCAGGCTAGTTGATGCGCCTGTATCAGTTTACCAGAGTCCCTTTGGAGTCCACCAATGGGGTAGCCTGCTTCCACGAATTATGGATTCACTCATTCAGGAAGAGCAACTCATGGGAAACCTACGCGTATTTAGATAATTGTTACCATTTGTGGCAAGACCCAGGAGGAGGAAAACATGATGCAAACCTTGTTAAGTTTTGGAAGCCTGCACGAGAAGAAAAATATCAGTTACAATGAAGGAAAAGTGCACTTTTTCAACTAAAAGGCTTAGAATCCTTGGTTATGTTGTGATAGATACACAGGCCTATATCTCTTAGGCTTACTTGAAACATAGAATCTTCATAGTACTTCTGCAACAACAAAATATAATGACTAGTACATCTAATAATGGCTTATACAGGGATGGTCGATTGTCTTGCATATGTCAAGAAAAAGTTATAACTACAGGCCCACATTTTAACTCTCCATGTAATCTGCTTCACTGATAAAATGGTTTTATCAGTAGGAGAGAATCACACACATGTAGTTGGCGCATTGACGCACACCAAATGTGTTGTTGTTAAGGGCCCCAAGAGGTGGTGCAGTATTATCCTGCTGCTGATCCCCAACGGGACCAGTTCACTACATCTCCCCCTTCTAAATATCAGAGACAGTATCTCCCAAACTGTTTTTAGGTGGGCGACGTACACGTCCCGACTTTGTAGCCTTGAGCTCTTCACCAGGTCGATATTTTCCAGCGGGGTTGAATTAACTGCTGGAGCAGAATCCTCTATTTCCATAGGGGTAGTCTCAAGGGCTTTCCAGTGAGAGAAACGAAGCATCTTTCACATTATGTGTATATGAGATTTCCACCACTAATAGGGATTTAACTGGGGTAAATGTCTTGTAGATACTGTAGTCTCTTCACCATTTTGGTACGCGAATGTGGGCAGAGTAATGTGGATTAGCTGGCAGGAGCTCTAGACCTATTCCACTAAAGGAATCCGTCTATGTTCATTCGACGGTGACTCTTCAGGGGAGAACGGGTCCAGGATGACATAACCAAGTGGGCACGGAGGCTCCCGTAGAGGAACGACGTGAATAGTTGAGGAGTCTTTCATGAGGGGTTGCATTAGTAGCTGTGCACAGCAGTGATCTAATAGAGTGAAGAGCATCAGGTAGGACAGTTTGCCAGTGTTGAACAGGTAGATTGCGCGACTTCAATGTCATTGTAACTGCCTTCCATATAGTACCATTGAACCGCTCCACTTGACCATTGCCTTGAGGGTTGTAGCTTGTTGTTCTGCTGCAGGCAATACCTTTGCTAGCCAAAAAACTCCTGAAGTTCGTTACTCATGAACGAGGATCCCCTGTCTGAATGGATATAAGCTGGCATACCAAAAATAGAGAACAACTGTGAAAGACAACTAATAACAGTTGAAGCAGCCATATTTGCACAGGGGAATACAAAGGGAAACCTTGAATATTCATCTACTATGTTAAGGAAATACCTATTCTGATTTGTGCTTGGTAGAGGTCCTTTGAAATCTATATTCAATCTTTCGAAAGGCTGGGTGGATTTTATGAGATGAGTCTTCTCTGGCTGATGAAAGTTTGGCTTGCACTCTGCACATACTCTGCATGCTCTGATCACTTGTCGACATCTTCCACTGAGTAGGGCATGTTCTTTGATTTGACAAAATGGTACAGGCGTGTAACTCCTGGGTGACACAAAGCCTTGTGGAGAGCTGAGAGTGATTGCAAATCATGACATGCTGCTCCACAGTGGGACCTAGAGGATGCATCGGTGAGATGTTCTCTTGACCCGGTCCGGACAGAATATCAACGTTGTCATAACACGATAGTTCATCCTCCAGCGTAATATCTTGTCATTCTTTATCCTACTTTTGTGCTTCATTGTCGAAACATATACTCACGGGACCGTTGTCAGGTCCTTATGGTGAAATGTATACCCGTTAAATAATGCTCCAGTGGCGAAACTGCTTTCTTTGATGGCCTGGGCTTCTTTTCTACGAGCATAACATTTCTCTGATCCTTGAAGAAGTTCTCGAAAAGAAGGCTACTGGTCGTCCTGCCAGAGATAGGACTGCAGAAATGGCAGGTCAGATGCATCCGTTTCCCACTTCGAATGGTAGGGACTCATCAATGGCTTGAACTACTGAGTTTCAATGTCCTGTTTGAGAGTATGAAAGATAAAATAAAAAAAAAAAAAAAAAACGGCTTCTGCTTCCTTTGTCCAGGGAAAATGTGGTAGCACTCAATGGGCGGACTTTTACTTGAATAGTTGTTAGATCCATTGTGAGTAATAAGCAAGAGACCAAGAGTTCTTCGGAGTGACTTTTTGTCTTGAGGCATGGAGTTCCCGTATAGAGGTTCGTGGTCGTTAGGGGTTCTGGAATATTGAACCTCCTTCCACATTCATAACCAAAGGATGCTAGCTTTTAGTTGAAAAAGTCGCACTTTTCCTCATTGTAACTGATATTTTTCTTCTTGGCGGTCTTCAAAAACTTATCAAGGTTTGCATCATGATTCCTCCTGGGTCTTGGCCACAAATGGTAAATTATCTAAATACGCGTAAGTTCCCATGAGTTTCTCTTCCTGAATGAGTGAATCTAATTCGTTGGAAGCAGGCTACCCCATGGTGACTCCAAAAAGGGACTCTGGGTTTTTAAACGATACAGGCCATCACTAGCCTGAAACGCTGTTGTATGGTTTATCTTATTCCTTATAGGGATCTTGTGATAGAACTTGTAGTTCAATGACCTGTGCTAAACACAATTGTACTGGAGCAATTTTGTTCACTGATCGTTAATTCGCGGTAGGGGGTACCCATCAAAGAGTGTAAATTTTTTGATTGTCTCAGAGTAATCGATAGCCAGTCTCCGTTTCATATAACCTCTTTTAACAACAACAAACCTGTTGCACGCCAAGGGAGAATCATCGGTTCTATAATACCTCCTTCATCAGCCTCTGAGTTTTCTTTCTCAATGAACAATCCTATCCTCATAAGAATAGCGGGCGTGACTTAGGTGATAGGATGGGCAATCCGCGGTTAAGATTTGCAAACAGCTTTGGTGGGTCTACCCTTAAAGTGCTAAGTCCACAGACAACCAAGAGGAGGGGCAGTTCACCTCCATATGTTAAGGTGACAATTACCCTGCAGCTTCTGAAAGTCTGACCAAGGATAACATCAGTAGCCACAGTTGTGGCAGAATAAGCTAAATGTACATCTGATAAACCTTCCATTAACTCTGGATTTACCTTACCAAAACCCTAAGGTCTGTATAGAGAGAGATGTTGATGCCATGGAAACGGTACCTGAGGAGTGATGTAGAGTCAAGGAGAGCCGTTTAACTAAGTCAAGGTTGATGAAACTCTTCTGAGCTGCACTATAATAAGACCAATCTATTCTGTTACCTTTGATGAATACTTTCACAACTGCCTTTGACAGTGGCAATTAGGAGTAGCCGCAGAAGTCACTGTTCGCTACAGTCGCATGATCAATGGAATGTGTGGAGGCACTCAGCTCTTGTTGATGCATTGCACGACATATACTTTAGCAATGGGACTTTTTTTGGCATTTATGCACATTGCTTCACGAGCAGGACACTTTGGACGTGATGTCTTGAAAAACACAAAAAGAACAACAACACACCATACATGCTGCTGCTGTCACTGAGGCAGGTTCCACAGTTACTTCAATTGCAAGGGTCTGGTCAGGAAATTTGCAGCACTTACACTCGAGAAGGCTAAGTGGTACTGTATAACTTCAGAATTCTTCTGGGCTGAATCTAGAGCTTTGCCTGGTCAACGGCCAGCCAGCGCTCTAAGTCGAGAGTATTATTCTCCAATAAACGCTGCCTTATTATTGTGGTGATTGCAGGCCACTGATCAAAAGCATCCCTGAATGGACTCTTCACAATATGAGCAGCTGTCACTGCTTGGAAGTGACAGTCTTACTAAAATTTTCAGTGCTTGAACGTATTCCACTAAGGATCATCAATCTGCCGGCGGCGAGTGGGAGGGGGGGGGGGGGGGGGGCCCCCCCCCCCCCCCCCCCCCCCCCCCCCCCCGGGGGGGGGGGGGGGTGAGTGCAAGGCGATAGCGTGCAAAGATTTCATTTGGTAGGTTTAAATATTACTGAGACTTGAGGGTTTGATAGCATCTTCGTAGGTATACATCAGAAATAGCCTCATATATCTTAGTGTGATTAACAAAAATTGATGAGCTGACTTTGTTTATCTAGATTTCTTTAGGAAGGGGCTCCAAGAAGTTTTTCGAAAGTCTTAAACCAGTGCTTCCATTCCTGGGTGCAGCCGTTGATAAGCTGGGGGTCACAGTCTAGCCTCTCAGGTTTCAGTAAAACTCCTATGTTGGATGTTCCGTCTAGCTCAGGATCACCACCATCGAGCCCAGGATTCTATGTTCAATAAATTGTTGTGATAGAAACACAGGCCTTATCTAGGCTTTATTGAACATCAGAATTCTTCATAGACTTTGCCAACAACAAAATATAATGACTAGTACATCTAATAATGGCTTCTACAGAGATGGTGATGTCTTGCATATGTCAAGAGAAAAGTTATAACTACAGGCCACATATTTCAAACTCACCATTGTAATCTGCATCACTGATAATTGGAATAGTAGGAGGGGAGAATACAACCACACAATGTGTTGGCGCCATGACGCACCACCAAACTGTTGTTGTTGTTTAAGGGCCCCAAGAGGTGGTGCTCAAGTTATTTCCTGCTGCTGCTCCCCACGGGGACCAGTTCACTACAGTTATGTAGTGGAAGGAGGTTCTGTATTCCCAGACCTGAACGACTACGACCTCTAACGGGAACTTCAATGCCTCAAGACAATAAGTCACTCGAAAGATCTCTTGGTACTCATTGCTTATTACTCACAATGGATCTACAACTATTCAAGTAAAGTCCGCCCATTGAGTGCTACCACACTTTCCTTGACAAAGGAAGCAGAAGCCCTTTCCATACTCTCAAACAGGACATTGAAAAACTCAGTAGTTCAAGCCATTGATGAGTCCCTACCATTCGAAGTGGAAACGGATGCATCTGAAAATTGCCATTGCTGCAGTCTTATCTCAGGCAGGACGACCAGTAGCCTTCTTTTCGAGAACTTTTCAAGGATCAGAGAAATGTTATGCTGCTGTAGAAAAGGAAGCCCCCGGCCATCATAGAAGGAGTTCGCCACTGGAGGCATTATTTAACTGGTAGACATTTCACCATAAGGACTGGGCCAACGTCCGTGATGTATATGTTCGACAAGAGGCACAAAAGTAGGATAAAGAATGACAAGATATTACGCTGGAGGAGAACTATCGTGTTATGACTTTGATATTCTGTACCGACCGGGTCAAGAGAACATTCACCTGATGCATTCTCTAGGTCCCATGTGGAGCAGCATGTCATGATTTTCAATCACTCTCAGCCTTCCCCCAAGGCTTTGTGTCACCCAAGGAGTTACACGCCTGTACCATTTGTCAAATCAAAGAACATGCCCTACTCAGTGGAAGATGTGCGACAAGTGATCAGAGCATGCAGAGTATGTTGCAGAGTGCAAGCCAAACTTTTATCAGCCAGAGAAGACTCATCTCATAAAATCCACCCAGCCTTTCGAAAAGATTGAATATAGATTTCAAAGGACCTCTACCAAGCACAAATCGGGGGGGGGAAAAGGTTTATTTCCCTTTAACATAGAAGGTTTGAATTTTAAAGGGTTTCCCTTTGTTTTCCCCCTGTGCAAATTTGGCTCCCTTCAACTGTTATTAGTTTCTTTCACAGTTGTTCTTTTTTTTGGGTATGCCAGTTTTATACCCCATTCAGAAGGGGATCCTCGTTCATGATAACGAATTTCCCAGGATTTTTTGGGGCTAGAAAAAAGGTATTGCCTGAAAGCAAAAACAACAAGCTAAAAAACCCTCAAGGCAAGGGTTTAAGTGGGGGGTTCAATGGTACATAGGGAAGGCAAAATTACAATGACTTAAATTGGGCGCAATCTCCCTGTTCAACACTGGCAAATGCCCACCTGATGCTTTCACTCTATTAGATCACTGCTTTTGCACAGCTACTAATGAAAACCCCCCATGGGAAGGGGCTTTCCCCAAAATAAACACGTCGTTCCTCTACGGGAGCCTCCGTTTCCCACTTGGTTTTTGTATCCCGGCCCGTTCCTGAAGATCAAACCCTTTGGATGAAAAAGAGGATCCTTTAGTGGAAGAGGGAGAGCCTTTCCGCAAGCTTAAAAAACATTCGCCCAATTCGCTACCAAAAATTTTTGAAGAGGGCCCACAGTATTACAAGACATTTTGGCCCCCAGTTTTAAAAACCCCAAATTTTTGTGGGAATCTCCCCAAAATACCCCCAAAAGATGTGAAAAAATGCTTTTGTTTTCTCCCCCGGGAAAACCCCTTGAGACTACCCCCATGGGAAAAAGAGGATTTTTTGCTTTCCCGCAGTTAATCAAAACCCCCCTGGGGAAAAAATCGAAACCCGGTTTAAGAGGCTCCAGGGTACGAAAGGGCGGGGGGCGTTTTACGTCGCCCACCTAACATTTTGGGGGATTACTGTCTCTGATATTTTAGAAGGGGGAGATTGTAGTGATATGGTCCTGAGGGGAGCAGCAGCAGGATAATACTGCCCCACCTCTAGGGCCCTTAACAACAACAACAGTTTGGTGTGTGTCATGGGCACCAACACATGGTGTGTGATTCTCTCCTACTTTATCCATTTATCAGCGATGCAGATTACATGGTGAGTTTAAATATGTGGCCTGTAGTTATAACTTTTCTCTTGACATATGCAAGACATCACCATCCCTGTAGAAGCCATTATTAGATGTACTAGTCATTATATTTTGTTGTTGCAGAAGTACTATGAAGATTCTATGTTCAATAAAGCCTAGAGATAAGGCCTGTGTTTCTATCACAACAAGTTCATTACTCATGAACGAGGATCCCCTGTCTGAATGGATATAAGCTGGCATACCAAAAATAGAGAACAACTGTGAAAGACAACTAATAACAGTTGAAGCAGTCATATTTGCACAGGGGAATACAAAGGGAAACCTTGAATATTCATCTACTATGTTAAGGAAATACCTATTCTGATTCGTGCTTGGTAGAGGTCCTTTGAAATCTATATTCAGTCCCTCAAAAAGGTGGGTGGTTTTGAGATGATCTTTCTGGTGATAAAAAGTTTGGCTTGCACTCTGCAATACTTGATCTCGACACTTGTCGCACATTTTCCACTGAGAGGGCATGTTCTTTGTTTTGACAAAATGGTACAGGCGGTAACCCCTGAGTGACACAAAGCCTTGTGGATGGGGAGAGTGATTCAAATCGTGACATGCTCTCCACAGGGGGACCTAGGAATCATCGGGTGAGATGTTCTTTGACCGGCGGTACAGAATATAAAAGTATAACACGATTTTCCCCACCCCAGCGTAATTCTGTCATTCTTTATCCTACTTTTGTGTTCTTGTGACATTACATCACAACCGTTGGTCAGCCCTTTTGGTGAAATGTCTACCATTAAAAATAATGCCTCCAGTGGCGAATGTTTTAGGGGGCCTGGGCTTCCTTTTCTAAGCACGTAACATTCTCTGTCCTTTTGAAAAGTTTTCGAAAAGAAGGTAGGTTGTCCTCCCTGAGAAAAGGGATCAGAATGGCAATGTCGATCACCGTTCCATTCAAATGGTGGGGACTCTCAATGGCTTGAATATGAGTTTTCAAGTCCTTTTTTGAGAGATGGAAAGCGGCTTCTGCTTTTTTTTCACAGGAAAATGTGGTAGCACTCAAGGGGCGGATTTTACTTAAATATTTGTAGATCCATTGGAGTAAAAAGCAAGAGACCAAGATTCTTGGATGATTTTTTGTCTTGGGCATTGGAATTTCCCCGAAGGGGGCCCGTGGGTCGTTCAGGGTCTGGGAAATATTGACCTCCTTCCACTACATAACCAAGGTGTAAGCCTTTTTTTTATTAAAAAAGTGCACTTTTCCTCATTGTAACTGATTTTTTCTTTTGGGGGCTTCCAAAAACTTATAAAGGGTTTATCATGTTCCTCCTGGGTCTTGCCACAAATGGTAAATTATCAAATACGCGTAATTCCTATGAGTGCTTTTCCCTAAATGAGTGAATCCATATTGTTGGAAGCAGGCTACCCCATGGTGACCCCAAAAAGGGACTCTGGTAAACTGTACGGCCATCACTAGCCTGAAATGCTGTTTGGTTTATCTTCTTTCCTTATAGGGACTTGATGATAGGCACTCTGTGATAAATTGTGCTAAACACATAGACTGAGAAATTTTTGTTCACTGTATCACAATTCGGGGTAGAGGGACCCATCAAGAAGTGAAAATTTTGTTGATTGTCTCAGGAAATCATAGCCAGTCTCGTTTACTATAATCTTTTTAACAACAACAACCGTGCACCCCGGGGGGAATTACTCGGTTCTAAAATACCCTCCCAGCAGCCTCTGATTTATTTCTCAATGAACACCGTCCTCATAAAAAATAGCGGCGGACTTAGCTGATATAGGTGGCAACCCGGGGTAAGTTTTGAAAACAGCTTTGGGGGTCACCTTAAAGTGCTAAGTCCACAGACAACAAGAGGAGGCAGTTCACCCTCCATATTTTTAAGGTGACATACCCTGCAGCTTCGAAAGTCTGACCAAGGATAAAAACAGGCACAGTTTGGCAGAATAGCTAAAAGTCTCTTATAATCCTTTCCCAAAATCTGAGATTTACCTTACAAAAACCCAGGTCTGATAGAGAGAGACGTTGAGCCCATGGAAAAGGTACCTGAGAGGATGTACAGTCAGGAGTGGCGTTTAACTAAGTCAAGATTTATGAAAAAATTCTGAGTGCCACTTCAATAAGACCATCTACTTCTGTTCCTTTGATGAAAACTTTACAACTGCCTTTGACAGTGAATTTGGGTGCCCCAGAAAACACTGTTGCTAGAGTCCAGACACGGGAAAGGTGGAGGGGCTACTCTTGTTGATGCATTAGCACGACATACTTTTGCAAAATGACCTTTTTTGTGGCATTTACGGCACATTGCTTCACGAGCAGGACCTTTGGACGTGGATGTCTTTAAAAAAACCCCAAAAGAAAAACACCGACCGCTGCTGCTGTCATGAGGCAGGTTCCACAGTAACTTCATTTGCAAAAGTCTTGGTCAGGAATTCAGACTTACCACTCGAGAAGGCGAGTGGTACTGTATACTTCAGAATTCTTCTGGGGTGAATTAGAGCTCTTTCCTGTCAAAGCAGCGGGGTAAATCGAGAGTTTTTTTTCTCCCCTAAACGTGCCTTTTATGGGATTGCGGCACTGATAAAAGCTCCCTGAAAGGGCTCTTCACAATACTATAGCTGTCACTGTTTGGGAATGACAGTCCTTACCTAAAATTTTCAGTGCTTGAAGGTATTCCTCAAGGGTTTACAAACTGCTGGCGGCGGTTGCAAGGGGATAGCGTGCAAAGATTTTTATTTGTAGGTTTAATATACTGAGACTTGGGGTTTTTATAGCATCTTCGTAGTATTACCTCAGAAAAAGCCCTATATCTTGGTGACCAAAATTTATGAGCATCTTGTTTATTAGATTTTTCTTAGGAAGGGCCCCAAGAAGTTTTCGAAAGTCTTAAAACCGGCTTCATCCTGAGGGAGCGTTTTTTAAGCGGGGTCAAGTCTCCTCCAGGTTTTAGTAAACGCTTATGTTGTGATGTAGTCTGCGCGGATCACCACCAGGTAGCCCCGGATTCTATGTTCAATAAATTGTTGTGATAGAAACACAGACCTTATCTTAGGCTTTATTGAACAAGAATCTTCATATTACTTCTGCAACAACAAAATATAAGGGACTAGTACATCTAATAATGGCTTCTAAGGGATGGTAAATTTCTTGCATATGTCTGAGAAAAGTTATAACTCGGCCACATATTTAACTCACCATTAATCTGCATCACTAATTTTGGATAGTAGAAGAGAAGAGAATCCAACCAGTGTTGGCGCCCAGGGACACACACAAAACTGTTGTTGTTGTTAGGGCCCCCGAGAGGTGGTGCTATAAAATCCTGCTGCTGCCTCCCAAACAGGAGCAGTATCACAAACTTCCACTACATCATTTGAGGCATTTAACAGTTCTGTGCAAATAAGTGACTCTGCAATGTACGGGCCCAAACCCCCCCCCCCATCCTTTTGCTTGTTCACTCTGTCACATCTGTATAGGTTTTTAAACCCGGGGATCCATATTTCGTTTGTCCAAGTGATTCTTTATGTGGGTCTCAGTGAAAGCTGCGAACATTGCCTTTGCCTCGCAAGCAGTCCACGGATTAAAGGTATTTTGTTGTTTGTTGCGGGCTTTAGACCCTGTATATTTGCAAGAAGAAGTCATCGGACTGGGGGTTTATTGTTGTACTGGGGGGGGGATTTTTTTTTCCGGCATTAGTATCTGTATCTGTTGGTTTGGAGTGGAGGGCCATCGACTGTGGTTCCACTCCGGGAATGAGTGGATTTGGTGTACGATTTCTGCCATTTCTGCCAGTTTTTTTTCCTTCCTGGCACTAAAAAAACCTCTCCCTCTTGAGTGGCTGTGGCTACCCAGGTTTTCCCATGGCCTGGATGTTTTGTATCTTTTTGTCCCCTTTAGTGGTGTGCCTGGCAATTTAAGTTATAGCACGTCTTTCCTGTACTAAAGAGGTCCCACATTTCAGGGTGAAAAAGCTACAGGGAAAGGGGGTTTGCATTTTTCCCGTTGTCATATGGGCATGGCTTTTCTAGGGTGGTCATAGTTGCACGTCCCGTCTGTTTTTCCAGATTTTCCATGTCTGCAGATACCAAGTGCATAGTAGGGGCACAGGCTTGGTTTCCGTTTGCCTTGGGTTTCTGTGACTGTATTCCCTGTTGGTGCATGTTTCCCTGTCTTATTCCTATCCTCCCTAGCACTAACAATGGAGCTCCCACCAGTTGTTTTTTTGGGAATAATCCTCAAATATTGCTAGTGGAGTCCTCTTGTTTGCTATTTCCTGTGGTATTTCTAGTTTGCAATATTGGTTTTATCTTATCTTTGACTACACTTGTTTCCCCACTTTCAGGGTCCTGTCCCCTATGAGGTCATTTGTATGTATTCCTTCCTGCATATAATTCCCCGACTACCTGGGCAAAATCTCCAGCTTCACCATTACTGTCTCCGCAGGACAGCACCTCCAGCTTCACCACTACTGTCTCCCAGGATAGCAACCCCCAGCTTCACCATTACTGTCTCCCAGGACAGCACCTCCAGCTTCACCATTACTGTCTCCCAGGACAGCAAATATCACCCCACATTTACTGACTACCAGGACATCACCTCCAGCCTTACAGTTTCTGACTACATGGCCGTATCAAGGGCAAGTACCTTCACCCCAGACTTTTTATGTTCCCATCTGTTGTAGAAAGTTTCCAGGTTTGTCATGAAAGCAGTTTTGATGTTATCCTTTTTAAAATCCCCTTTTGTGATTTTTGCCCACAATTTTTCCTCATTTGGGCCCACCCAAAAAAACATTTCCCCTGTTTTAATACTGTTTGTAGCAGTTCTTGGATATCTGCACAAGGGGCGTGACCCAAATTTTCCAAAAAAAAGCAATTTATCCATGTGGAAGCCCTTTTTTGATTGCCGCAGACTACCAGGGCTTCAAAAATGATTTGAAGGGTTTGATTTTACTGAAATTTCTACTAGCACCTCTTGAATACTCTATTATAACCCCTTTAAAATGAAGCTCTAGCTTTTTTTTTCTTTTTCTAACTGTACTTGTATTTTTGGACAGTTTCCCGTGTATTTTCCCCTGTTTTTATATTTACTTTTTGGTTTTTGAAAAGGGCCCCTACAACCCCTCCGTTTTTTCAGTCTGCTTTATTGTTCAACAAACCGTTTGAACCAGTCAAGGGGTTTTGGGCCATCGAGGGTTTTGGGCCCTCGATTGATCTGATCATGGGGGCATTATTTTAAAAAATATGGTCGGTGATTTGGCTACACATGAAGGGCTACTTTAAATTATCTACCCCAGTAAAATTGATTTGATTGATACAAAAGTTTAACTTGGTGTTAAGGTCGGGACTGCTGGCCCCTCCTAAATGAAAGAACGGGTAGAGGCCTCAACCCCTTTTTTTCAAACGCGTATCTAGCTTTTCTAGTTTTTTTTTCGTCTAAACCCCAATAAATGCTATTTTATCCCATAGTTTATGGTGGAAATTTTGGAGGAAAGGGCGCTTTTTCTGTATAATAATTTCTTTTTCGTTGTGTTTATTTCGACCGTGGTAACTACAGGGTTTTATGAATTCCAGTATTGGTATTTCAAAAAAAAAAAACCAAGAAAGTCACTCCACTCCACAAGTACCTTTAATATGGTTAGTTTTCTACTAAACACTGTTTTTTCATTTCCCCTGGTATACTAAAATTTTATGGGAGTACACTGCAGGTCAGGAAGATTTTTTAAAAAAAGTGACCACTGTGGTAAGATTCCCGGGGCTTCTGGCCCTGCCCCTATAGGGTTATCATTCATTTACAAATTCACCTCTTTTCAAATGACCTTTGCCTTTATCATCTTATACTAAGCCACTGTAGAAACACTATACATAGTATACAATGTTATCGGGGAGACTTTCTTTCCTTGCAAAGAAAAGCTCTTTTTATTATTTTGCACCGGAACACAGGCCTATGTTTCCCCCCTTGGCAGAAAACTCTGCTGGGTAGTGCCACAATTCCCCTTTTTTTGACCATATATAATGTTTTCCCCAAGATTGGTTCCAGGCACTAGAGGGATGTATCGTATAGGATTGTGGCACAAATTAAAGTTTTAGCACGTAGAGCGACCGTGTAAACACGAGAAAACCCCGGGGACAAAGAGGCACGCTGAAGTACGTCAAATTCAGTAAAGTAACGCAATCTCTTAGCCCCTGTTAACTTGTATACTCCTGTCTAATTATTTTATTTTTTAAATTCACGTAGTGGTGATATTGTTGGTGTGAGGGGGCAGTTGGAGACAGAAGTGGTGTTGAAATGGTAGTGTTGTTGGGTGATGTTAGATGGGGAGAAACAGTCCTGCCGCAGACCCCCTCTCACTAACACCATTAAGTTACTGCACTTCAGCCCCCTCTAAACAGTGTCCCAATGCCTCGCTTTCCACTACCACCTTTAAGAGGGGAAAGCCCTCTCCCGTCATCACACAAGAATTCTGTTCTAACAAAGTTCCACTACTGGGTCGAGCCTCAAAGTCTGCTTGTCTATGCTATCCTGTTCACACTGATGTACATAACCTGAGTATGCAGAGATACGATTGTCTGCCCTAGTAAGAGGGGGTAATTATAGTGAAAAAAACATGAAAATTTTTATATTATATTTTTATATTAAATTGTTTATTAAAGGGCATGAGTTTTAAAGTAATATGTAAAGACATTAACACAATCCCAGTGCAACGTTTTTTTCGTGCTGGGGGGGTATTCGACCCGAATGAGTCACAGTGTATATAAGTATATTCCTTTTA